>JARYGA010030921.1:0-53380 GCA_030545235.1 Helianthus tuberosus
CAAACATTTACTAACGTAGGTTGCTATGTGAGCCTTCATGCTAGGCCACCAGTATGTAGTTTTGAGATCGTGGTACATCTTATCCGAACCAGGATGTACTGAGTAACGAGACTTGTGTGCCTCATCCATCACAAGCTCTCGTAGGTTGCCATAGAGTGGGACCCAAATGCGTCCTGTTACATAGTAAGCACTGTCTTCCTTTTGTTCCAATCATTGCCTTGATCCACGTAGGGCTTCAGCCCTGATGTTTTCTGGTTTCAATGCTTCTACCTGAGCATCTTGTATCTGGGAAGAAAGACTAGATTGAATGGTGAGTTGTAATGCTCGCACGCGCTTAGGCGTAGTGTCCTTTCGACTGAGGGCGTCAGCCACAACATTGGCTTTGCCTGGATGGTACTTGATCGCGCATTCGTAATCATTCAATAACTCGACCCATCGACGTTGACGCATGTTTAACTCCTTTTGTTTGAAGATATGCTCGAGACTCCTGTGATCGGTGTAAATGGTGCACCTGGTACCGTACAGGTAGTGTCTCCATATCTTGAGTGCGAAAACAACAGGTCCTAGCTCTAAATCATGCGTAGTGTAGTTCCTTTCGTGTATCTTAAGTTGACGTGAAGCATAAGCAATAACCTTGTCATGTTGCATCAATACACATCCAAGACCCTGAATGGATGCGTCGCCATAAACTACAAAATGTCTGTGCCTTCAGGAAATGAGAGGATAGGGGCGCTACAAAGTCTATCCTTTAAGTGTTGAAACGCAGTTTCCTGTGCATCACCCCAACGATAGGTGACACCCTTTTGAGTTAGCGAGGTGAGAGGTTGCGCAATCTTGGAGAAATTCTTGATAAACCTTCTGTAGTATCCCGCCAAACCCAAGAATTGGCGAATTTCTGTTGGTGTTCTAGGTGCAGGCCAGTTCCTGATCGAGTCTACCTTGGATGGATCAACGTGAATCCCATCCTTGTTTACCACGTGGCCTAGGAAATAGACTTCACGAAGCCAAAAGTCGCATTTCGAGAACTTAGCATAAAGTTGTTCTGTTCGTAGGAGTTCCAAAATAAGTCGTAGATGCTGCTCGTGTTCTTCCTGACTCTTAGAATAGATCAGGATGTCGTCGATGAAAACTATGACGAATTTGTCTAGGTAAGGCTTGCACACTCTATTCATAAGGTCCATGAAAACCGCAGGTGCGTTTGTCAGCCCAAAAGGCATGACTAAAAACTCGTAGTGTCCATAACGAGTTCTAAAGGCTATTTTGGAGACGTCCTCTTCTCGGACTCTCAGCTGGTGATATCCCGATCTCAGATCAATCTTTGAGTAAAAGCTCGACCCTTGCAGCTGGTCGAACAAGTCATCAATGCGTGGAAGAGGATAACGATTCTTCACCGTCACCTTGTTGAGCTCGCGATAGTCGATACACATTCTGAAAGTACCGCCTTTCTTCTTCACAAATAGCACTGGAGCTCCCCATGGCGAAGAGCTAGGACGAATAAAACCCTTATCCAAGAGTTCTTGTAGTTGTGTTGAGAGTTTTTCCGACTCTGATGGAGCTAGGCGATAAGGTGCCCGAGCTATAGGTGCTGCTCCAGGAGCTAGCTCAATTTGAAATTCGACCTGGCGATGAGGCGGAAGACCAGGTAGTTCCTCAGGAAATACCTCAGGATAGTCGCGTACAATCAGAAAATCTTCTATCTTCTTCTCTTTCTTCGAGGTATCAGTAACGAGAGCCAAAATAGCAGTGTGGCCCTTTCGTAAACACTTCTGGGCCTTAAGGAAAGAGATGATGCTCTCAACAGCACCACTCTTGTCGCCACGAATCATGAGAGGTTCATTAGTTGAACGAGGAATACGGAAAATCTTCTCGTTGCAAAGAATCTCTGCTTGGTGTTGGGATAACCAGTCCATCCCAATAACAACGTCGAAACTACCCAGAACGATAGGAATGAGGTCGATAGAGAAGGTGTGACCAGCAAGAACAAGATTACAACCCTTAACTATGTGGGTGACCTCTAAACTTTTACCATTAGCTAGCTCTACAGTGTGCTTGGTGTTCAATAGTGTTGGGGTACGCTTAAGCATTTGACTAACTTTTAAGGACACGTAGCTAGTATCGGCTCCCGAATCAAATAAAACAGTAACATAAAAGTCGTCCAGAAGGAACTTACCCGTCACAACATTGGGATCATTCCTCGCTTCACCCTGGCCAATAACGAATACACGACCCCTTGCACCATTGCCGTTGTTACCCCCGTTGTTTCCATTCCCTTGGTTGTTATTATTGTTGTTGTTGTTGTTCTGGTTCCGGTTCAGTTGGGGACAGTCTCTCTTGAAGTGGCCTTCAGCTCCACACTAAAAGCACCCTTTGTTGACGCCTTGTTGCTGCTGCTGCTGGCGTTGATTCTGTGGGGCTTGTTGATGCTGACGATTCTGGTTTGCGGGGTATAAACTTCTGCAATCCTTTGCGGCGTGGCCTGGCTTGTTGCACCGATGATAGTTACCCCTGGTGCATGGCCCACTGTGGTGTAGGTTGCTGCGATTGCATTTGGGGTGACTTCCCCTGTACCCACCTTGACTTTGGCTACCAGTTGATTGCTGACTAGGGCTCTTGTAGTCATCAGTCCTTCTCTGCTGTGACTGAGACTGAACAGGAGTTGAACCTTTGCTTGAAGTTCCATCCCATTTACGCTTGTTGTCGCCGGGGGTTTCAGAAGTAGCTGCACTAATGCGCTTTGGTAACCTGTTCTGCTCCACCGCCTGATCCGTGAGACGATGAGCCAACTTGATGATCTGCTGTATGGTGCCAAGATTTGCTGAGGTTACATGACTTTGAATCTCTGGCACTAGACCCTTGAGATACAGTTCGATACGTTTGATGGGAGGGTCTACCATAGTAGGACACAGAGTAGCCAACTCATTTGATCTTTTCGTGTACGCTTCAATCTCTGACCCCGTCATCTTTAAGTTGCAAAACTCTACCTCCAGCTTATATATGTCATCACGGCTGCAGTATTCCTCCTTGATCAATTCCTTGAAATCGTTCCATGGGGTGGCATTAGCAGCAACTAACCCCAGCATTTAGACCTGAGCGTTCCACCACGTGAGCGCTATACCCTCAAGAGTACCAGTAGCATATTTCACCCTACGAGCCTCAGGGCATTCACACATCTCAAAGATGGATTCGAGCTTCTCAAACCAGTGGAGGAGACCGATAGCTCCTTTAGTACCACTGAAAGTACCAGGTCGACAGTCCATAAAGGTCTTGAAAGTGCACACAGGAGGTTGTGCAGGTTGACCTGCCGTGAGAGTAAGAAAGGACAAAGTTTAACACAAAGGTTGGTTCACGAGAGTAGGATCTAGAAATCCTAGAGTGAGTTTAGACTGCAGGGTATACCTCCTGCTTGTGCGGCTGCAAGTGCCGCAGCAACTTGTTGGTTAATCAGAGCCGTCAACTGGGCTTGAGTCATGTTAACGCGTCCACTCATGATCTTCATATCAAGGGAAACATGAGTGAGAGAGGTTCGTGAAAGTACGATGACAGAAGAGAGTAAGCACACATGTGTTTTCAAGCTATCGTTGTTACGTTTATCTAGGCATACCATAAGCAAAGTTCTATATAATCTAGCAAGTAGGCAATAAAACATAAACCATATCACCTAGAATGTCGAGCCTTGCATGTGGAGTGGAGCGTCGTTGTGGATCGTTGAGCACTGTACAGGTTATAGTCTGGTTTTAACAAAAACTTTTTCCCTTATTAAAACCAAGTTCACTATAACCAATGGCTCTGATACCAATCTGTCACATCCCCAAAATCCACATGCGGAGTATCAACGCTAGGAGGCGTGACTGACCAGGATCCAGCCACCAATCATATTGAACAAGCATATAAGTAATTATAAAAATCCAACCAATACAATTGGTGTCCAAACAAAACATAGTTTAAGTTGCAAGCGGAAGCATAACTGTAACACCTGTGCCTCCACGGCCATCAAACAAATACCAAACCAATGAAATATTGTATTTCATACTTGGGATTTGTAAAAATATGTGTGTCATTTGCACATATCAATTTATGTTCAATTTCAAACTCTAAATCGCTTTCTGGAAGGTTATACGCGCACTGATGCGTAAATATAACCAGTTTAATGCAACGAACACTCCGGAATAGTGAAATAGGCTTAACATACCTTAAATATCCTTTACATAGCTTAGAAATAGGCTTTGAGGGGTTCGGTGTGCTAAAATAAACTTTTGGGTCATTCAGGGACTAAAAGTGTCAAAAAGTGCACAAGTTTGCATTTTCGCGCATAACTTACGTTCTGAATACATCCGGACACCCAAAAATTTATGTAAGCATGACTACATTATATTTTAGTGTTCGCCATAAGAAAAATCCATTCGTCGCGTCATTTGGATCGTTTTTCGCGCTTATGCGCATTCCGTCGTAATTAAGCGAACATCGCGTTCGTACGGCCAAACGAACTGACATCAGACATATTTTTGAACATGTTTCATGTCCACAATGTTTAGGCATCATTTTAGGGCTTTAAAGTTGGCTTTACGGGCCTTAGAAGTGTCGGAAATGGGCTTAAACACGTGCAGGGACTGAAACTGTCAAAATGGAAACATGTTTGCTGATCAGAAGCCTCAGGCGGCCCGCCTGAGTTTTCCCTGATCCTGACGCGGGCCGCGTCCGCCTGTCTGATCAGATCAGAACGAACAGTCAGCGTGTACCAGCTGTTTTAACCACAACCACACACTTGCAACTTGCATATTCAGCTGATAAACATCATTTTTAGGCACCACAACTTTCCGACACTTGTACGGTTTCGATTAAGGCACGATATTCGACAAACGATCTTAACGGTGGACCGAATACTATAAATACCCCACCCCCCATTGCTTAAAAATCACTAGAATTCTGATTTGAGGAGCTCTAAGTTGAAACCATTGTTTCATACCTGAGATTCTTGAATCGGGATTAGCATTCGGGGACCCTGGGTAAGTATTCTTTCGTTCTTTTCCTTATTTTACTGCTTTTCGAGTCAAAAAGTCAAACTTTGTTTGACTTTCAGCGTTGACCAGTAATGGTCAATGCGAAGTTCGTTTGAACTTCGCAACGTGAGTGTAATCACGTTGGTTATAGTCCCTTGGGACTATGCCCACTGATTACCACGTTGTCTAGGGTCGTAGGGTAGGCGATCTAATAAATCGCCTATACCTTCGAACCCGACCCAGTTTGGTCGATCATTAGGATCCGACCAAATACATTAGGTGACCATGGTAGGTAGGGAATAACCTTCCGAGGTTATACCCTATGGTCACATCGTTTAAGTAGTTGTATGATAGGTAGTTTATATGCCTTAGGTAAATTACCAGAATACCCTTTTCATGCATAATTAGTAATTAAGCATATGTAACCTAAACTTTTGTCACGTAACTGATTATATAACATGTTTAGGCATATAACACTTGTCGTAGAACTAGTTAGGCGGTCCGAACGCGTTTCACGCGAACGACGCGTTAAAGTAGCATAAGCTACCTAAACGGGTCGTAATGGGTCGTAGGCAGTTATGTTAGGTTTCATTTAGTATGTAGGCTTTGTTAAACCATATCACACGAGTCTCCACACTCGTTTGGTTTACAAACCCTAATGCTACCCAGTCTTCCGATTTAGGTCCGGTTTATTAACATAGTTACCTATATTAGGTGCCGTTTGATTCCGAGATCTCTAGCACTGCTTGGTGGTTATCTTTAGACAACTGAGCAATCTCAAGTGAGTGCATAGACCCCTCTTTTACTGTTTTCCAAACTGTTTTGGGGTGGAACACATGTGCCTACTTGTTACTTTCATGCTTTCCTGTTTTCACATCATATACCGGCTATGTTTGATAGTACATTATAGTACATGATTTCATTACATTTCATGCTAGGTGTGCCCATTGTGTGCATTACTTAGTACATTGTTTTACATGACATTTCATGCTAGGTGTGCCCATTTTTGTGCATTACTTAGTACCTCGTTTTACATGACATTTCATGCTAGGTGTGCCCATTTTGTGCATTACTTAGTACATCGTTTTACATGACATTTCACGCTATGTATGTTCATTTGATTACATACTTAGTGCATTGTTTTTCACATGCTTACATTTTGGTATGACATTTGGTTTGTTTACATGGGACAATACATTCATTAACATTAGCTACGCCGTTCGTTAGTAGGTAGTGGTACCATAGGAATTGACAACTCCCGTTCCGGACGTCCCAGGGAAAGGGGATGAAAGGAATGACCGAATTCGATGATATAAGACAGATAGACCTTTAATTTGTTTAAAGGGTTTATCACCTCAGTCGCAAGGCTTGGATGTATGCATATTCACAATACCGCATAAATGTTCATATTAAATATTTGCATGCATTTACACAAAACATAGCTTTGATTTAAACCAAGTTTTACTTCAATACTTTGTTTTTGTGCATATGGTTTAGTTGAGACATTTCACTTGCCATACATGGATATTTGACATAGACATTTGACATGGATATTTGACATAGACATTTGACATGGATATTTGACATAGACATTTGACATGGATATTTGACATAGACATTTTGACATGATTTACATCTTGACATGAACATTTTACATTGTTTGGTTTGGTTTGATTAAGTGATTAAGTAACGATGCGTGTGTAATATGATACAAGCATGGTGGATACGCCGCTGGTACTTCCTATATATAAGGGGCTGTTTGGTTGGCTCTGAATGAAACCATTCAGAGGTCCACCTCTGATTCGGTCAGAGGTGAAGGTGTTTGGTTGTGCCTCTTAATGGCAAACCTCTTAATGATTCAGTGCTGAATCATTCAGTGATTAGAACATGCTGAATGAAAAAAAAGACAATTGTTACCCTTTCCATTCTCTTCTACAAACCCTCACTTCTGTTTACGTTACAATCCCCAAATTCAATTCTAAACATATTCCTAAAATCATTACGTTACAATCCCCAAAACCGATCGCTTTCGCCACTTTCATCAAGAAATTGCAGAAATTCGGAGTCGACTCACCGGTAAATCAAGAAGGTTGCAGATTTTCCTCGACACCATCGTTGCCCTCCTCCACACCGGACCTCCACCGCATCCTCCCTCCATCTCCTCCACACCTCCGGCCACCTCCACACCTCCACGTCACTGTCCATTTCCGGTGAAACAGATCCAAATCGGGAACTGGGTATTGCAATTGTAGAGAGAGAATCATGAAGAAAAAACTGATCTTGTATGATGATAACAAGTGAAAGATGATGATTTGAGGTGTGGCTCTAGTGGTTTTGTTGGTTTCCGCCGGAGAAGGAGAAGGAGGGACCAAGTGTGTGGTTGAAGTGTGGATCGAGAGAGAGGGTGTTGAAGGATGATGTCTGTACATTTTTTTTTTTGTCTGTGTTTGATTTGTGTGAGGATGGAATTGTGAGATGATAAGGTTTTGAGAGAATTTCATAATTTGATTTAATTGATGCTATTTTAATAGTTTTGTTTATAGGGGTAAAAATGTCATTTTACAAAGTCATTCAGATGTGTAACCAAACAGTATTTTACTGGTTCAGCACTTACTGGTTCAGAGCCTCTTACCCATTCAGACCTCTTATTCATTCAGCACTTAATGGTTCAGATTGTAACACCTGTGCCTCCACGGCCATCAAACAAATACCAAACCAATGAAATATTATATTTCATACTTGGGATTTGTAAAAATATGTGTATCATTTGCACATATCAATTCTCGTTCAATTTCAAACTCTAAATCACTTTCTGGAAGGTTATACGCGCACTGATGTGTAAATATAACCAGTTTAATGCAAAAAACACTCCGGAATAGTGACATAGGCTTAACATACCTTAAATAACCTTTACATAACTTAGAAATAAGTTTTGAAGGCTTTGGTATGGCAAAAATCAAGTTAAATCGCTTACAGGGACTAAAGTTGACAAACTGCGAAAGTATGCCAATTTGAACTGTAACAGACATTCCGGAACATGACCATAAGTTAAACATGCCATAAATATCCTTTACATAGCTTAGAAATAGGCTTTGAGGGGTTCGGTGTGCTAAAATAAACTTTTGGGTCATTCAGGGACTAAAAGTGTCAAAAAGTGCACAAGTTTGCACTTTCGAGCATAACTTACGTTCTGAATACATCCGGACTTCCAAAAATTTATGTGAGCATGACTATATTATATTTTAGTGTTCGCCTTAATAAAAATCCATTCGTCGCGTCATTTGGATCGTTTTTCGCGCTTATGCGTATTCCGTCGTAATTAAGCGAACATCGCGTTCGTACGGCTAAACGAACCGACAACCGACATATTTTTGAACACATTTTAAGTTCCCTATACTTTAACTTCATTTTAGAGCTTTGAAATGGGGTTAACGGGCCTTAAACGTGTCGAAAATGGGCTGATTGCATTGCAGGGACTGAAATGGTAATTCTGCCAAACTAGGTCCTAGCGCACCGCTAGGCTTTTCATGTAACGGTGCGCTAGGGGTCTGCTGACCAGATACAGAGTTTTTAAACAGCAGGCTGCAGCTGTTTAATCCTCCTCCACATGTTCCCAATTGTCTAGTCATGTGATAAGGATGGAATTTTAGGCACCATAAGGTCCCGACACATGTACGGTTGCGATTAAAGCACGGTTTACATGAAACGATCTTAACGGTTACCCGAAAACTATATATACCCATCCACCCCCATTGCATTTCTCACTAGAATTCTGATTTTGAGAGCTCTAAGTTGAAACCATTGTTTCATACCTGAGTTCTTAGATCGGGATTAGCATTCGGGGACCCTGGGTTAGTATTCTTTCGTTCTTTTCCTTATTTTACTGCTTTTCGAGTCAGAAAGTCAAACTTTGTTTGACTTTCAGCGTTGACCAGTAATGGTCAATGCGAAGTTCGTTTGAACTTCGCAACGTGATTGTAATCACGATGGTTATAGTCCCTTGGGACTATGCCTACTGATTACCACGTTGTCTAGGGTCGTAGGGTAAGCGATCTAATAAATCGCTTATACCTCGAACCCGACCCAGTTTGGTCGATCATTAGGATCAGACCAAATACATTAGGTGACCATAGTAGGTAGGGAATAACCTTCCGAGGTTATACCCTATGGTCACATCGTTTAAGTAGTTGTATGATAGGTAGTTTATATGCCTTAGGTAAATTACCAGAATACCCTTTTCATGTATAATTGGTAATTAAGCATATGTAACCTAAACTTTTGTCACATAACTGATTATGTAACATGTTTAGGCATATAACACTTGTCATAGGACTAGTTAGGCGGTCCGAACGCGTTTCACGCGAACGACGCGTTAAAGTAGCATAAGCTACCTAAACGGGTCGTAATGGGACGTAGACAATTAGGTTAAGTTTCATTTAGTATGTAGGCTTTGTTAAACCAAATGACACGAGTCTCTACACTCGTTTGGTTTACAAACCCTAATGCTACCCGATCTTCCGATCTAGGTCCGGTTAATTAACATAGTTACCTATATTAGGTGCCGTTTGATATCCGCGATCTCTAGCATTGTTTGGTTGTTACTCAAGGACTTCTGAGCAATCTCAAGTGAGTACATAGACCCCTCTTTTACTGTTTTCCAAACTGTTTTGGGGTGGAACACATGTGCCTACTTGTTACTTTCATGCTTTCCTGTTTTCACATCATATACTGCTATGTTCAATAGTACACTTATAGTACATGATCTCATTGTGTTTTATGCTATGTATGTCCATTTAGTTCATACTTAGTACATCGTTTTACATTTACATTTTATGCTATTTATGTCCATTGCGTGCATACTTAGTACATTGTTTTTCATCACATGCTTACATTTTGGTATGACATTTGGTTTGTTTACATGGGACAATACATTCATTAACACCGATCATGCCGTTCGTTAGTAGGTAGTGGTACCATAGGAATTGACAACTCCCGTTCCGGACGTCCCAGGGAAAGGGGATGAAAGGAATGACCGAATTCGTTGATATAAGACAGATAGACCTTTAATTTGTTTAAAGGGTTTATCACCACAGTCGCAAGGCTTGGATGTATGCATTTTCACAATACCGCATAAATGTTCATATTAAATATTTGCATGCATTTACACAAAACATAGCTTTGATTTAAACCAAGTTTTACTTCAATACTTTGTTTTTGTGCATATGGTTTAGTTGAGACCTTTCACTTGCCATACATGACATTTTGACATAGACATTTGACATGGATATTTGACATAGACATTTGATAGGGATATTTGACATAGACATATGACATGGATATTTGACATAGACATTTGACATGGATATTTGACATAGACATTTGACATGGATATTTGACATAGACATTTGACATGGATATTTGACATAGACATTTTGACATGATTTACATCTTGACATGAACATTTTACATTGTTTGGTTTGGTTTGATTAAGTGATTAAGTAACGATGCGTGTGTAATATGATACAAGCATGGTGGATACGCCGCTGGTACTTCCTATATATAAGTGTTTGTATGGTATTACATGTCGTAACGTTATTTGAATCATTTCAGTTTGAGACATAGAACATTTCATACAAATAACATACTTTTCACAAGACATTGATTTATAAACAACTTATCTTATGCAAACATATTTTACTTGGTTATTCATTTAACCTTACATTTATTTATACTTATCATCTGATCTTATCGTTTTTCAAATGATTTAAAAGACAAAGCAAATAACAAGGTTCATGACTAAACATTTTCTCAAACATAAGTCATGAATCTTATTTTCACAAAACCTATGTATCTCACAGGCATTTTTATGCTGACGTACCTATTTTCACATGTGTTTTTCAGGAGCTGTTGCATAAGATGATCAAGATACACATAGACAGACTTGGGCTTTAGTGACAATAAAAGATGCAAGACTAGTTAATTATGTTGTATTTCTTTGTTTGTTAAGGCATTGTAACACTTTTAATCAATAAATCAAAACTTAAATTTCCATGGTTGTGAAACATTAATTCTGTTACAACACTCCCCGATGTTTCCGCCACGTTTTGTATGTTCTACGTGGTCGGGGTGTGACAGAAAAGATGGTATCAGAGCCAATGGTTATAGGGAATTAGGTTATTAGTAATTAGTAATGCTTTGACCTAGTCTATAACCTTCTTAGGACCCTAACGCGAGTTTACTTGCGTTTAGTCATAAAACAATACTGTCGCCTATCCTTAGGCGACAACCGC
The DNA here is from genome assembly GCA_030545235.1 of Helianthus tuberosus. Classification (NCBI taxonomy): domain Eukaryota; kingdom Viridiplantae; phylum Streptophyta; class Magnoliopsida; order Asterales; family Asteraceae; genus Helianthus; species Helianthus tuberosus. The sequence goes on from JARYGA010030921.1 coordinate 11,288, forward strand.
AACAAGAACATAAATTTCAAAACCGCTTTGAAAAGCAATCATCTGTTCTAGGATGATTGATTACTAGGTTTTGAACCCTCTATTGTAAGGTTTTGAACTCTCTATTATATGGTTTTGAACCCCTTTGAGTTTTCAAAATCTCGTCAAGGTTTTGGGTTTTAAATAATGTGAACACGTGCAAACTGGAAGGGTGAATGCCTGTATTCTGGGTTTTCTGTCTAGGCAAGCACTTCGTATACATCTCATCAGACGCGAGACCAGTTGTGCTTACCTGGGAATTCTTGGGATGAGTGTTCACTTATAGGCGAGCATGTCTTCGCGATACATTATTTTTGACCCATTTACTTTGATTTATCACAATCTCATTTGTTTGCCTTAGGTAACAAACAAATGATCACAATTCTCATTCGTTAACATTCTGCATTGATTTTCCAATAACTTTTCACCTGCTTCTTCCTCTGTCTTTCATTTTCTTTTAGAATGTCTATTCCTCTCAGCACTGGTCAAATGCCTGAGCGAACAGCCAAATTTGTCCAGCAAATTGGCGAAGTGATTCAGAGGACTGTGGATTTAGGTATTGCCATGGCTCGTCTTAACAATGAAGCCTCTCGTCTCGACAATGAAGCCACTCAAGAGACACCAAAGGAAGCAGAAGTCAGGCTTGCACCAACATCAAGGAAGCGTAAGGCTTCAAGGAAACCCGCAGCGGTTACACCTAATCAAGCTGGACCTAGCCAAGTGGCAAGGCCACCAGCTAGGAAGCCGTACTTAGGAACTGTTCCTAGGTGCAAGCGATGCAACGGTCATCATTCAAACCTCATACCCTGCTGGAAATGTACCTACTGTGGACGGCGGGGACATTTGGTCAACACATGCCGCTTTGCTATCCAGAACAAAGCTGTTGCAAATCTTGCTGCTACCCAACTCCAAGTCAACCCTACTCAAGCTCGTTTCCCGCGTGGTACTTGCTACAACTGTGGCGATACGAGCCATTTCAGGAACAACTGCCCGAAGATAGTCAGTGCAAATCCAACCCTCGGATGAGCATTTGGCTGAACAAAGGATGTTGCTGTCTTATGCCTTTGTTTATTTTGTTTTCGTGTATTGTGAAACAATATGTCTTGTTCATAAATAAAAATCGTTGTTCACAAATTCTGATATACAAGTATAGTTACATGTGTGTATGATTTTCCTATGATACCTGCATTAAGGAACTATGTTCCTTACAAACTACTCTTGTGATTCTCACTTTCAAGTGATCGCTCATAATTTCCTCGAAAGTTCTAAGTACTCGTTTCATTCTAAGAAACGAAGTACAGGAAATAAAGTGAAATTATGAGTAATCGTGCTTTTGACACATCTGTATTTTTTGAATCCTTGGTTGGATAACTAAGGATATTTTCAAATCTCATACCCATTACGTTTTGATTTTTCAACATTCACAGTACTAGTATTTCAAAACAATCTTCATGATTTCAAAACATTTCATATAGTTTGAAAACAATTTTTCTAAATGCCTTGTCTATGTTATTTCAAAAACATTGGCCATATTATCAAAACCAACCTTTCTAATTTCAAAATATTTCATATAGTCTGAAGACAATATTAACACAATACATTTTCTGATCAAGTGCATGATTTCGAAAAGCATCATTCATGTCTTTCAAAAACCTTATACATAATTTCAAAATTCATCTCGCATGATTTTAAAACATTTTTGTAAATATATCTACCTAATACACCTACTTTATGATTTCAAAAAGTATTATATATAAGGTTTCAAAAACGTTAAGCACATTTTTCTTAAAAGAACCCCATGCATAGTTTTCAAAAATATTTTCCTCATACATTGACTTAACCTTCAAATTCCGCTTCATATGTCGCCTTGACATATCAGGCATCTCAACTTCATAAGCATTCTTACTTCATGTTTTGACATAAGCACATCCAGTGCAAGGTTTCAAAACATCTTCAACTTCTAAAATCCATATGGGATCTTTTTATTAGACCCTTGTGGATGATCATCATTCAAATCAGAGTCCTTAATTGGATTCCGTATGTACCTTAATTCGAACATTTCGGGTTCTAGTAATCGAAATCGAATTTTCTTTTTGAATCTTTCTATCTTTATAGTTAGATTCTTGATAATGTTTAAAGTGCCAAATGAAATCCACGAGATGGATTCCTAGTGTGCTTTAAATACATGTACTCTGTTAGCAGAACAAATTTCTAGTTAAACAATTTTGTAGTTATGTGACTATGTGTTTATTCATCTTATGTTTTCTTTTATGCATTTTTGTGTTTTTAATACTCTGGATATTCGTTATCCAAATCCTCGCAGGATCTTTCATATCTTCATATGAGGGATTCGTAGCAGGATATTCAAAAGGTACTACCTTAAATCCTTAACGGGCTTCTATGTAATAGTTAAGACCCTTGGATTATATAGTACTACTCCATGTTTTATAGGAGACCCTTAAGTGGTCTAGTCAAAAAGATTGATTCACAATTTGGTTAAAAGACAACATCTAGTGATGTAGCTGGACAGACTCCTTAATAGTCTATTTAGATCATTTATTGATTTAGTCAAAAGGACTCTATGGCGGTCTAGTCACACTCATCACAGGATTGTTCATTTGGTTTTCCCCTACACATTATAAAATAGACTGTGTGAACTGTGCAAGGAATTGTCTGATTATGGACGCGTACATAATTATGAAATTTAGTGCACAGAAACCTAGTAAGGTTTATTATGTGTAAGAACCGATAGTGACAACAATAACAAAATGATAACGATGTAATGGAGGCATGGTGGACGCACCAATGACGCTTCATATACTTGTATATAAGTGTCCCTCTTACATTGAAAGCATAATGTTATTAAGGTTACTAGAAGTTCAGAACCCTAACCAATGTTGTTCGATCTTCTCAACTTCATGTTTTAAGCTCTCACAAGTTTCCTCTAAATAAATTTCGGGACGAAATTTCCTAAAGTAGGGGAGACTGTAACACCTGTGCCTCCACGGCCATCAAACAAATACCAAACCAATGAAATATTATATTTCATACTTGGGATTTGTAAAAATATGTGTATCATTTGCACATATCAATTCTCGTTCAATTTCAAACTCTAAATCACTTTCTGGAAGGTTATACGCGCACTGATGTGTAAATATAACCAGTTTAATGCAACAAACACTCCGGAATAGTGACATAGGCTTAACATACCTTAAATAACCTTTACATAACTTAGAAATAAGTTTTGAAGGCTTTGGTATGGCAAAAATCAAGTTAAATCGCTTACAGGGACTAAAGTTGACAAACTGCGAAAGTATGCCAATTTGAACTGTAACAGACATTCCGGAACATGACCATAAGTTAAACATGCCATAAATATCCTTTACATAGCTTAGAAATAGGCTTTGAGGGGTTCGGTGTGCTAAAATAAACTTTTGGGTCATTCAGGGACTAAAAGTGTCAAAAAGTGCACAAGTTTGCACTTTCGAGCATAACTTACGTTCTGAATACATCCGGACTTCCAAAAATTTATGTGAGCATGACTATATTATATTTTAGTGTTCGCCTTAATAAAAATCCATTCGTCGCGTCATTTGGATCGTTTTTCGCGCTTATGCGTATTCCGTCGTAATTAAGCGAACATCGCGTTCGTACGGCTAAACGAACCGACAACCGACATATTTTTGAACACATTTTAAGTTCCCTATACTTTAACTTCATTTTAGAGCTTTGAAATGGGGTTAACGGGCCTTAAACGTGTCGAAAATGGGCTGATTGCATTGCAGGGACTGAAATGGTAATTCTGCCAAACTAGGTCCTAGCGCACCGCTAGGCTTTTCATGTAACGGTGCGCTAGGGGTCTGCTGACCAGATACAGAGTTTTTAAACAGCAGGCTGCAGCTGTTTAATCCTCCTCCACATGTTCCCAATTGTCTAGTCATGTGATAAGGATGGAATTTTAGGCACCATAAGGTCCCGACACATGTACGGTTGCGATTAAAGCACGGTTTACATGAAACGATCTTAACGGTTACCCGAAAACTATATATACCCATCCACCCCCATTGCATTTCTCACTAGAATTCTGATTTGAGGAGCTCTAAGTTGAAACCATTGTTTCATACCTGAGTTCTTAGATCGGGATTAGCATTCGGGGACCCTGGGTAAGTATTCTTTCGTTCTTTTCCTTATTTTACTGCTTTTCGAGTCAAAAAGTCAAACTTTGTTTGACTTTCAGCGTTGACCAGTAATGGTCAATGCGAAGTTCGTTTGAACTTCGCAACGTGAGTGTAATCACGTTGGTTATAGTCCCTTGGGACTATGCCCACTGATTACCACGTTGTCTAGGGTCGTAGGGTAGGCGATCTAATAAATTGCCTATACCTTCGAACCCGACCCAGTTTGGTCGATCATTAGGATCCGACCAAATACATTAGGTGACCATGGTAGGTAGGGAATAACCTTCCGAGGTTATACCCTATGGCCACATCGTTTAAGTAGTTGTATGATAGGTAGTTTATATGCCTTAGGTAAATTACCAGAATACCCTTTTCATGCATAATTAGTAATTAAGCATATGTAACCTAAACTTTTGTCACGTAACTGATTATATAACATGTTTAGGCATATAACACTTGTCGTAGAACTAGTTAGGCGGTCCGAACGCGTTTCACGCGAACGACGCGTTAAAGTAACATAAGCTACCTAAACGGGTCGTAATGGGTCGTAGGCAGTTATGTTAGGTTTCATTTAGTATGTAGGCTTTGTTAAACCATATCACACGAGTCTCCACACTCGTTTGGTTTACAAACCCTAATGCTACCCAGTCTTCCGATTTAGGTCCGGTTTATTAACATAGTTACCTATATTAGGTGCCGTTTGATTCCGAGATCTCTAGCACTGCTTGGTGGTTATCTTTAGACAACTGAGCAATCTCAAGTGAGTACATAGACCCCTCTTTTACTGTTTTCCAAACTGTTTTGGGGTGGAACACATGTGCCTACTTGTTACTTTCATGCTTTCCTGTTTTCACATCATATACCGGCTATGTTTGATAGTACATTATAGTACATGATTTCATTACATTTCATGCTAGGTGTGCCCATTGTGTGCATTACTTAGTACATTGTTTTACATGACATTTCATGCTAGGTGTGCCCATTTTTGTGCATTACTTAGTACCTCGTTTTACATGACATTTCATGCTAGGTGTGCCCATTTTGTGCATTACTTAGTACATCGTTTTACATGACATTTCACGCTATGTATGTTCATTTGATTACATACTTAGTGCATTGTTTTTCACATGCTTACATTTTGGTATGACATTTGGTTTGTTTACATGGGACAATACATTCATTAACATTAGCTACGCCGTTCGTTAGTAGGTAGTGGTACCATAGGAATTGACAACTCCCGTTCTGGACGTCCCAGGGAAAGGGGATGAAAGGAATGACCGAATTCGATGATATAAGACAGATAGACCTTTAATTTGTTTAAAGGGTTTATCACCTCAGTCGCAAGGCTTGGATGTATGCATATTCACAATTCCGCATAAATGTTCATATTAAATATTTGCATGCATTTACACAAAACATAGCTTTGATTTAAACCAAGTTTTACTTCAATACTTTGTTTTTGTGCATATGGTTTAGTTGAGACATTTCACTTGCCATACATGGATATTTGACATAGACATTTGACATGGATATTTGACATAGACATTTGACATGGATATTTGACATAGACATTTGACATGGATATTTGACATAGACATTTGACATGGATATTTGACATAGACATTTGACATGGATATTTGACATAGACATTTTGACATGATTTACATCTTGACATGAACATTTTACATTGTTTGGTTTGGTTTGATTAAGTGATTAAGTAACGATGCGTGTGTAATATGATACAAGCATGGTGGATACGCCGCTGGTACTTCCTATATATAAGTGTTTGTATGGTATTACATGTCGTAACGTTATTTGAATCATTTCAGTTTGAGACATAGAACATTTCATACAAATAACATACTTTTCACAAGACATTGATTTATAAACAACTTATCTTATGCAAACATATTTTACTTGGTTATTCATTTAACCATACATTTATTTATACTTATCATCTGATCTTATCGTTTTTCAAATGATTTAAAAGACAAAGCAAATAACAAGGTTCATGACTAAACATTTTCTCAAACATAAGTCATGAAACCTATTTTCACAAAACCTATGTATCTCACAGGCATTTTTATGCTGACGTACCTATTTTCACATGTGTTTTTCAGGAGCTGTTGCATAAGATGATCAAGATACACATAGGCAGACTTGGGCTTTAGTGACAATAAAAGATGCAAGACTAGTTAATTATGTTGTATTTCTTTGTTTGTTAAGACATTGTAACACTTTTAATCAATAAAACAAAACTTCAATTGCCATGGATTTGAGACAATTAATTCTGTTACAACACTCCCCGACATTTCCGCCACGTTTTGTATGTTCTACGTGGTCGGGGTGTGACAATAACGACTAAAACCAAACAAAATATAAGTTCAAATGTTTTCAATGTTTATCATGGCACACAATTGTCCATGTCCCACAACGAATCTTCCCCATGCAAGCTCCAGCTAAGTACCTATTGACCTGCAAAGCATGTAGTAACGAGTCAACAACAAAGTTGAGCGAGTTCACAGTTGGGTGTTCGTTTTAAGTTATTCCCGTTTATTCTGGCAATCCAGCCGTGGGGGCTACCCCATGATCAATTATCTGGCTCTCTGGCCATGGGGGCTACCCCATGTATATACTACTAGACTCGTTACCATATCGACTGCTGACTGTAGTCATGTTTTTGTGCCCTGAACTGTCAATGTCTATCATCATTGACGTGCCCGGATCCATTAGTTCATGCCCGTCCTCTGCGGCACGGTGTGAGGCTTGTCAAACCTAAATAGTGCTATCTAACTAATGACCCGCTCGCCATTGGCCCGGTGATTAAGTCGATATAAAAAGGTGGGACTTCGTGATAGAGTTTTGGTCTAGTGAAAGTTAACTGTCCATGAGGACGAGGAATTATATTCCTGAACCCATACTGTCCTACCCAAAAAGGACGAGGAATCCATATTCCTTAACCCATTCCCAACCCCTGGGAATCCCATGCTTTGTAGAAAGTGTGAACTCACCTTAGGTTAGCTCGGCAGATAAACGAAAGGTCAATCTAGCTGCTAGAGGTCAACCACGTCCTAACATGGTTACCATACAAGTCAGGTTTTGGTTTCAAGTAGTGCACATAAGTCTCACACATGCTAGCAGGTTACAAACACATATAATTCATGGCAAGCACGTAATATCACGTTTTAACAGTCATAACATATCCGAACTTGTGCGATCAAAAGATTGGGCTCGCACAAGTCTAACGGCCTTGTGCGAGTCACCCGTTGATACCCAATAGTACCCGGCCCAATAACAAGAAACCCAAACAAATCTAATAGCATATACACGGCCCAATTAAATAAACAGATAACATATCTTGTGCGGTCCGAATAACTTGTGCGACTGGGTTTTGGGCCATTCGGTCCAACTAACACGTTAAGTTCAAACAGTGTGTAAGGCCCAAGATCTTGTGCGACTGGGAGCTTGTGCGACCAGATCAAGTCTTGTGTGACTTGATCTTGTGCGACCGACAAACTTGTGCGATTGGTTGATTAATATCCGAATATAATGCTAATCAGTTACATTGTTTCCAAAATTCGATTCAGTTACAATCATTCAAGGGTTTCCAAATTATGAATTCTATCAATTAACACACTAACAGTTTTAGATCATGCAATTCATCGATCAAACAAGGGTTTTATCATCTAATTCCTATAAACCCTAATTAATCATAATCATGAATAACAACTTATCAACACTTAAACATATTAACATGATTCTTATTCTTGATCACTAACTTACATCCTATCATGACAACACTATGAATCATCCTAATCGTAAACACATCACAGCCGATTAAATCAAGCATTCGGTTTTCATTCATCAATAAATCCAATTCATACTAACACAACCAAACCATTCGGATCTAAACACATATATGGCCGATTACACTTCATTCATGATCAATCATATATCATTCATAAATCATCACATGGAACATGTATATCACAACATCACATAACATACAATCGATAGTTAAACCCTAACCGGTTAGCAGGTAACACAAAGGTGATCCGATCAGGAAGGCTTCACGAGATGAGACTTCGGTTATGGGGATTGCCGTCAAACGAGAGAGAGAAGTAGAGAACTAGGGTTTTGTGTGTGTGTTGTGTTTTGCAAACTATGAGAAACACTCTCCTACCCTAGGTGATTGTATGCGCATAAACACAGTGGGCTGAATCCATCATAATGGGCTGCCCATTCGGTTCAAGTACAATAAGTGTAGCCTGAGTGGGCTTGTGCGATCGAGTGAGTGTTGTGCGATCGGTTCATTATACATATAAACACATAACATAACATAACCTTCAATTAATCACAAAGTTCACATAACCCCATAACGTTCCACATACGTTACATCAAAGTACAAAGAAAGGTTTGAAATACGAGTTGTCACATTATCCCCAAGTTGAAAGAAATTTCGTCCCGAAATTTGGTACGTACTCACTGAGGAAGCTAGTTAAGTTGCATGGTTTTCCTGGTTTTCCCGGGGTGTTACAACGTTGTTGTTACTTGACATTTGATTTAACAAGACATGGTTTACACATGACATTGAGATATTATACATTGTTTATACCTAACATTGGACATTGTTTACATATAACATTTTGACTTTTGGTTAACAAGACATTTTTGGTGGTTATTTAGTAAGTGATTTAAATAACGAGGCATGTGTAATATTATAAAACCATGATGGATACGCCGCTGGTACTTCCTATATATAAGTGCTTTTATGATATTACATATCGTAGTGTTATTTAAACCACTTTGACAAAGACAAGGACATGAAACATTTTATACAAAGACATGACAAGACATTGTTTTACAAATGACATATTTTATACAAATTCATTCTTACTTGGTTATTTATTTAACCTTGCATTATTCTTTTATTATCATCTGATTTTCATATCGATTTTCATATGATTCTATAAAAGAAAACATTTTTATAAGGTTCATGACTACTTTTTGTTAAACACTTCTTTTAACTACAAGTCATGAATCCTTTATCAACAAAACCTATGTATCTCACAGGCATTTTTTGCCGACGTACCTATTTTCACATACATTTCAGGAGCTAATGCGTGATGATGTTCGTGACACACTTAGGCAGACTCGGGCCTTAGGGACTTAAAAGAAACAAGAACAGTTTAACTTATGTTATGTTTTCCTTAAATTCCAAGACAATGTAAACAGTTTAATAAATAAAATCAAACTTTAATTACCATGTGTTGTGAAACAATAATTCTGTCACTCGACTCCCCGATGTTTCCGCTGCGGTTTGTTGTTTTACGCGGTCGGGGTGTGACAAAAGAGTTGGTATCAGAGCTCATGGTTATAGGGAATTAGGTTATTAGTGATGCTTTGACCTAGACTATAACCTTTCTAGGACCCTAACACAGGTTATCTCGTGTTTAGATCTTAAAACAATAAACATCACCTATCTTTAGGTGATTACCAATACAAGAACACAAATTTCCAAAACGATTTTGAAAATCAATCATCCATTCTTAAATGATGCTTTTGTCCTTGTGCCATCCATGTTTTCAAAATCTCATTAAAGTTTGGGTCTAAATAATGTGAACACGTGCAATCTGGAAGGGTGGGTGCCTATACCCTGAGTTTTCTATCTAGGCTAGAGTGTTCGTACAAATCCACATAATCGGACCAGTCACTCTTACGTGGGAACTCTTGGGGTGAGTGTCCACTTATAGGCTAAGGCATGTCTTCGCGATACATTATTATGACCCATTTACTTTGATTAGTTACTGTGTGTCATTTGTTTGTTTTGAGGTAACGAACGAATGACCACCATCCTTACTTTTTGTCGATATTTGTAACATTCTATTCTTATCCCATTTCATCTCACTCGTTTTCTCTCATGTTTTCCTCTTTTAGAATGCCTCCTCGACGAAACATACAACAACCTGATGCCGAACTGCAGCTATCATAGCACAGCAAATGGCTACTGCACTCCCAAATCTCATCACTCAAATTACCAAGCCAACAACAACAATAACAATAATGCACCTGCTCCGTGCAACTTTAAACAATTTAATTCGGCTAAATCGCTCAAGTTTAGTGGTTCTGAAGGAGCAACTGGGCTCCTACAGTGGTTTGAGAGTATTGAGAGTACTTTTCGCCATGTTAAGTGTCCTGATAATCGTAAAGTCGAGTTTGCTTCTAGTGTATTTCAAAAAAGGGCTCTTACATGGTGGAACGGAGTAATGAGAGATCGTGGTGCTGATGTTGCTTTGGGTCAGACCTGGGAGGAGCTTAGGGCTCTAATGATGAGGGAATTATGTCCTCGTCATGAACTCAGGGCTTTGGAAAGGGAATTCGATGATTTGAAACAAGACAGTGGTGAGCACCGTGCTTATACCGACAGATATGAGGAGTTGAGTTTACTATGTCCCACAATGGTTACCCCGCTGGATAAAGCCATTGAAAGGTATGTCGATGGACTGCCCGACCCTGTGCAAGATATCGTTATAAGTAGAAACCCTACCACTGTTCGTCAAGCCATCGAGTTGGCTGCAACCTTGACTGAGTCTCAAATCAGGAAAGGTAAACTCCACAAAATGGGTGACAAGAAACCATCTGACAAGAACAAAAAACAAAAGGGTAAGAAATCTGAGTCTCCAAGGAAGTCTAGGAAGTGCAAGGCTTCCAAGAATTTCGCTGTTAGGGCACAGAATGTCACACCCCGTAAAACAACTAGACGTGGCGGAAAGTCAGGGAGTGTTGTAACAGAATTATTGTTTCATAACCATGGCATAAATAATTTCGTTTTATTGAATAAATGAACTCATTGTTTTAATACAATCAAATAAGTACAACTATTATCTTTCAAGTTTTAAAGTCGTTAAGGCACAAGTCCATCCTAAGTGTAGCGTGTATCAACAATCATCACAAGACAGCACCTGAAACATGTGTAAAAATAGGTACGTCAGCATAAAAATGCCTGTGAGATACATAGGTTTTATGAAAGTAGGATTCATGACTTATAAGTTTAAAGGAAAAAGAATGTTTTAAGAAAAGTAGTCATGATCCTTGTAAATTGTTTTGTTTTGTAAATCATTTGAAAAGCGATTAGATCAGATGGTATGTATAAATAAGAGAATAATGTATGGTTAAGTGAATAGCCATGTAAAATGAGTTTGTATTGAATGTATTGTTCGAAAAACAATATTTTGATAAAAAGGCTCATAGTATATGTGAAAATATACTTTGGATTTTAAGAGAATTGAATGAGTAATATATTAAAATGTATTTCAGTTCCAATATCGTTAACCCAAGTGTACTAAATAACGTCACGGTATGTAATGCAATGAAAACACTTATATATAAGAAGTACCAGCGGCGTATCTACCATGTTTTCATCACATTACACCCGTCCCGTTATCTAAACACTAACCAAAACCCAATCGTTAGATAGAAAGTACATTAAATATACTTTAGTTGTTTAAAATAATAGTTTTCAGTAGTATATTACAAGTATACTTCGGATTTATAAATAACATATTAAACTATGTTTTGGTTTCATAAATAACATATCAAAATATGCCTTGGATGTGATAAATAACATATTAAACTATGTTTTGGTTTTGTAAATAACATATCAAAATATGCCTTGGATGTGATAAATAACATATTAAACTATGTTTTGGTTTTGTAAATAACATATCAAAATATGCCTTGGATGTGATAAATAACATATTAAACTATGTTTTGGTTTTGTAAATAACATATCAAAATATGCTTTGGATGATTAACAAAATATATGTTGGTTTTGTACAATACCACACATGAGAGTATATCAAACTATACTTTTGGGAGTATATCAAAATATACTTTAAAGGTGTGATTTAAGAATTCATTCAGACCTAGTGCATCAAACTACACCTTTGAGACTATAAGGATACCACAAAGGCAATCCCTATTTGGATGGAGAAACAAATTGGTTTCAGACATTCCATGACAACAGGAATGGGGTGTCTAGTCCTCTAGCGCTATATCATACTACCAATCGGTCTGGTGAACATAAAATAAGTACAATTCAACATTTTATTTTATGTTCTTTGAGAAATCATTGTTTAAACCATAGATAGTCATTTAGTTTGTCAAATGATAAGTAATAACATGTATAATCAATTATACTTTGAAATCATGAAAATAACACATAGGTACACATGCTTCACCCCAAAACAGTTGAAAGTTATAAAATAGAGGAACTATGTACTCACTTGAGATTGCTTAGAAGTCCTAGGATAACCACCAAGCAATGCTAGAGATCACAGAAATCAAACGGCACCTAATATAGGTAACTATGTTAATAAACCGGACCTATATCAGAAGATCGGATAGAATGAGGGCTCGTAAACCAAATGACTGTGGGAGCTCATGTAATATGGTTTAACAAAGCCTACATACTACAATGAAACCTAACCTAAGTGCTTACGACCCATTACGACCCGTTTAGGTAGGTTATGCTACTTTAACGCGTCGTTTGCGTGAAACGCGTTCGGACCGCCTAACTAGTCCTATGACAAGTAGAATATGCCTTAACATGTCTAATATTGTTGCTAAATCAGTTTAGATGTCAAAAGTTATGTTACATATGTTTAAAATGAATTTTGGCGTCAAAGGGGTATTTTGGTAATTTACCTAAGGCATATAAACCACCTATCATACAACTATCTAAACGTCGTGACCATAAGGTATAACCTCGAAAGGTTATTCCCTATATACTATGGTCACCTAATGTGTTTGGTCGGATCCTAATGATCGACCAAATGGGCCGGGTTCGAAAGTATAAGCGATTGTTTAGATCGCTTACCTTTACGACCCTAGACAAGCACAAAACTAAAATTGACGAGCTAAGCATGTTAAAACATGCTTAACTAAGTTTAGAAAACAGGTTTGGTATTAAAACAAACAGTTTTGATACCTAAGAGTAGTTTGGTTACAAAATACGTAATAATACGCATTTTGGCCGAAACTACGACTCGTCACTGAGTCTAGATAACGTGGTAATCAGTAGGTATAGTCACTAGGGACTATAGCCATCGTGATCACGCTCACGTTAGGAAGTTCAAACGACCTTCACATTGACCATAACCTGGTCAATGCAGAAAGTCAAACAAAGTTTGACTTTAACGCTAAAACGAATGAAAGAACGAAAGAACACTTACAAAGGGTCCCCGCAAGCTAATCTCGATCCAAGTAGCTCAGGTATGAAGTAATGGCTGCAACTTAGAGCTTTTAGATCAGATTTGTGGGTTTTTGGAGTTGGGATGGATGGGTATTTATAGTGTTTGGACCACCGTTAGGATCGTTCCTCGAATACCGAGCTTTGATCACATCCCTACACTTGTTGCAAACTTGTGGTAACTCAAAATGGCCCCCAACATCAGGGATTGACATGTGGCATTGGCCTTTGGAGTGTATAAGGGCTGTTAACAGCTGTTAAAACAGCTTTTGCTATTCTGAAGGGGCCTCGCATGACACCTAGGGGGCTAGGTGTCACGCCTAGGTCCTTCTGATCAGCATCCAGTTTCCATTTCAGTCCCCGTTGTGCATTAAGGCCATTTCCGACATGTTTAAGTCTCGTTAAGTCAAATTTAAGGCCCTAAAATGATGCCTAAACATTGTGGACATGAAAAATGCTCAAATATATGCCGGATGTTGGTTCGTTTGGTCGTACGATCGCGATGTTCGGTTAATTACGACGGAATGCACATAAGCGTGAAAAACGATCCAAATTGCACGACGAATGGATTTTTCTTATGCCAAACACTAAAATAAAATATTTTAGTGCTTACATAAATTTTTGGATGTCCGGATGTATTCAGAACGTAAGTTATGCGCGAAAGTGCAAACTTGTGCACTTTTTGACGCTTTTAGTCCCTAAATGACCCAAAAGTTTATTTTAGCACACTGAACCCCTCAAAGCCTATTTATAAGCTATATAAAGGATATTTAAGGTGTGTTTAACTTATGGTCATGTCCCGGAATGTTCGTTACAGTTCAAATTGGCATACTTTCGCAGTTTGTCAAGTTTAGTCCCTGTAAGCGAATTAACTTGTTTTTGCCATACCAAAGCCTTCAAAACTTATTTCTAAGTTATGTAAAGGTTATTTAAGGTATGTTAAACCTATTTCACTATTCTGGAGTGTTCGTTTCATTAAACTGGTTATGTTTACGCATCGGTGCGCGTATAACCTTCCAGAAAGCGATTTAGAGCCCGAAATTGAATAAGAATTGATATGTGCAAACGATACACATAATTTTACAAATCCCAATTATGAAATAAAATATTTCATTGGTTTGGTATTTGTCTGATGTTTGAAGTGACACAGGTGTCACACAGAAAAACCAAGCTGCTCCTATTCAGCCCGCACAACCACCTGCAAAGAAGCAATATGCTGGCAATGCACCTTTGTGCAATAGATGTAACACTCACCATCAACCACATGTTCAGTGCCGTATTTGTACCAACTGTGGGAAATCTGATCATCTCGCCAACACATGTCGTTTTGCTCCTACACAGAACCAAGCAGCTCAAAACCTTGCACAACAGCCTGCTCAACAACCAGCACAAGCTACACGACCTCACTACCCGCCTGGTTCTTGCTACAATTGTGGGGATCTGACCCACTACAGAAACCGATGCCGAGGTTGGCTAATGCAAATTAGGCGCAGGCTCGTGGACGAGTCTTCAACATGAATGCTAACGAGGTGCGTGTAGACAACGAGGTGGTGAATGGTACGTTCTTTGTTAACAACCAACCTGCTTCTGTTCTTTTTTATTCAGGTGCCGATAAGAGTTTTGTATCCTTATCTTTTGAGCCTTTGTTTTCCATGATTAGAACAAAACTAGGAAAGCCCTTGACAGTAGAGGTAGCTAGTGGTGAACCCATTGTACTCGATTCTGTTCTTCGAAATTGTCAGCTGAACCTTAATAACCATCTTTTTCCTATCGACCTCACGCCAATGCAACTTAGAAGCTTTGATGTTATAATAGGATTGGTTAGCCAAGTATCATGCAGAGGTGGTTTGTTTTGAGCAAATTGTTCGTATACCGCTTTCGACTGGTGAGATCTTAGAGATTCATGGTGAAAAAGCTACTAGTAGTCTTAAACTTATGACGTGTACTCAAGCCCAAAAATACCTACGAAAGAACTATGTGGCTTTCTTAGCACATGTCGTAGAGGATAAAGGCAAAGGTAAGTCTATTCAAGATATCCCTGTTGTTCGGGATTTTCCTGAGGTATTTCCTGAAGAGTTACCTGGTTTACCCCATGTACGCCAAGTTGAGTTCCCTATTGATCTTGTACCTGGTGCTAATCCTATTGCTAAATCCCCGTATCGTCTTGCACCATCTGAGATGCAAGAGTTATCAAAACAGCTTCAGGAGCTTTCTGATAAAGGATTCATCCGCCCAAGCTTTTCACCTTGGGGCGCTCCCGTTCTATTCGTTAAAAAGAAAGATGGATCTTTCAGGATGTGTATCGATTATCGTGAGCTCAATAAACTCACCATCAAGAATCGATATCCCCTACCTCGCATTGATGATCTCTTTGATCAGTTTCAGGGTGCTACTTGCTTTTCAAAGATTGATCTACATTCTGGGTACCATCAGCTCCGTGTACTCGAAGAATATATTCCCAAAACAGCTTTTCGTACAAGATATGGTCATTATGAGTTCACTGTTATGCCCTTCGGTTTAACGAATACTCCTGCTGTTTTCATGGACTTGATGAATAGGGTTTGTAAGCCTTATTTGGACAAGTTCATCATTGTTTTCGTTGATGACATTTTGATTTATTCAATGACATGAGCCGATCATGAACAACATCCCCGTCTTACTATGGAACTCCTGAAGAAAGAACAACTTTTCACCAAGTTTTCCACGTGCGAATTTTGGCTTAAGGAAGTTCAATTTTTGGGGCACATTGTTAATGAACAAGGTATACATGTAGATCCCGCCAAAATTAGTGCGATTAAGTATTGGGATACACCTGCTACTCCTACTGAGGTTCGTTCATTTCTTGGTCTTGCGGGTTATTACCGCCGTTTTATTGCAAACTTCTCCAAGATTGCGGTTCCTCTCACTGCTTTAACTTGGAAGAATAAACCTTTTGAGTGGGGATCCAAACAGGAAGAAGCTTTTTAGACTCTTAAACAGAAACTCTGTGATGCACCTATCTTATCTTTACCTGAGGGCAACAACGATTTTGTCATATACTATGATGCGTCTAACTTGGGACTTGGCTATGTTCTCATGCTAAGAAACAAAGTCATAGCCTATGCATCGAGACAGTTAAAGGTACACGAGAAGATCTACACTACTCATGATCTTGAGTTAGGTGCAATAGTTTTTGCTCTCAAAATCTG
The DNA here is from genome assembly GCA_030545235.1 of Helianthus tuberosus. NCBI lineage: Eukaryota > Viridiplantae > Streptophyta > Magnoliopsida > Asterales > Asteraceae > Helianthus > Helianthus tuberosus. The sequence continues at coordinate 27,922 of JARYGA010030921.1, forward strand.
GAGACACTACCTGTACGGTACAAAATGTGTAGTGTTCACTAACCACAAAAGTCTTCAGCATATTTTCAATCAGAAAGAAATAAATATGAGGCAACGACGTTCGGTTAAACTTCTAAACGACCACGATTGCGAAATTCGCTACCATCTTTGTAAGGCGAATGTTGTGGCTGACGCATTGAGTCGTAAAGAACGTGTCAAGCTTCACTGTGTACAAGTTCGATCTGATATTCAAACCTGCATTTCTCAAGCTCAACATACTTGTGTTTCACAAGACTTGATGGGTAAAGAGTTACCATATCATTTTAAGCCTGGTCTTGAACTAAAAGACAAGGGATTGTATTATTTCATGGACCGTTTATGGGTCCCAAGTCAAAAAAATCTTCGCACCTTACTAATGGATGAAGCTCACAAGTCTCGTTATTTAATTCATCCTGGTGCAGACAAAATGTATAAGGATCTTCGAACCTAGTACTGGTGGCCGGGTATGAAAAAAGACATTGCCTTATATGTGTCCAAATGCCATACTTGTCTCAAGGTTAAGGCTGAACATCAACATCCCTCTGGATTATTAGAGCAACCAGAGATACCAGTTTGGAAATGGGAAAACATTGCTATGGATCTTTTTACCAAATTGCCATGCACTAAAAGAGGTCATGACGCCATTTGGGTAGTTGTTGATCGTCTTACAAAGTCAGCACATTTCTTACCGATCTGTGAAGATCTATCTGCTGACAAACTTGCCAAGATCTATGTGGATGAGATTGTATCCCGACATGGTGTTCCTTTGAACGTTATATCTGACAAAGATGCTCGATTCTCGTCTCACTTTTGGAGAACCATGCAATCTGCCATGGGAACCCAACTTAATTTGAGCATAGCGTATCATCCTCAAACGGATGGTCAATCTGAAAGAACAATCCAGACACTGGAGGATATGCTTAGAGCTTGTGTGATCGATTTTGGTGGTAGTTGGGATTCGTATCTATGGATGATTGAATTCTCCTACAACAATAGTTATCACTCCAGCATCAACATGGCTCCTTTCGAGGCTTTATACGGTCCAAAATGTCGTTCACCGGTCTGCTGGAATGAGATAGGTGAAGCTCAACTTATTGGACCTGAACTCATTCTAGAGACTACAGATAAGGTCAAGAAAGTTCGCGATAACCTTCAGACAGCTAGAAGCCATCGAAAGAGTTACGCGGATAGACGACGCAAGCCCTTGGAATTTCAAGTCGGTGATCACATCCTACTCAAGGTATCCCCTTGGAAGGGTGTAATCATATTTGGAAAGAAAGGAAAACTTGCACCAAGATATGTTGGACCATTTAAAATCATTGAAAGAATCAGAAAGGTAGCCTATAGACTTGAGTTACCTCCTGAACTTGGAAATGTTCATCCAACCTTCCACATGTCCAATCTTAAAAAGTTTTTAGCCGATGAAAACCTCCACATACCACTTCATGAAATTCGTGTTGATAACACGATGCACTTTGTCGAGAAGCCTGTGGAAATTATGGACCGTGAAGTCAAGAAGCTCAAACGCAAGCGCATACCAATTGTCAAAGTTTGCTGGGAATCTAAACGTGGTCCATAATTTACTTGGGAACGTGAAGATCAAATGAAGTCGAAATATCCACATCTATTCTCACAAGTCTCCTCTAAATAAATTTCGGGATGAAATTTCCTAAAGTAGGGGAGACTGTGACATCTGTGCTTGTATAATCATTGTACAACTTTGAAAAATTCAACTATTAATAAAACAATGTGTTTTGATTCCAATGTTTGTTTATTTATGTTTGTCAATTTGCACGTTACGATTTTTGTTCAATTTCAAACTCTAAATCGCTTTCTAGAAAGTTATACGCAAACTAATGCGTAAACGCAATCAGTTAACGTGACAAACACTCCGGAACAGTGATATAAGCTTAACATACCTTAAATAACCTTTACATAACTTAGAAATAAGTTTTGAAGGGTATGGTATGGCAAAAACAAGTTTATTCGATCATAGGGACTATTTGCGACAAACTGCAAAAGTCTGTCGTTTCGTATAGCAACGTATACTCTGGAACAATATCATAAGCTAAACATACCCTAAATATCCTTTGCATAGCTTTGAAATAAGTTTCGAGGGGTTCGGTGTAAGAAAATATGCTTACTTGAACAACAGGGACTAAAAGCGTCAAAAACTGCGTAAGTATGCATTTACGCGCATATCTTACGTTATGACCATATATGGACATCCAAAAAAAAATTTTAATCATTAAAATATTTTATTTTAGTGATGGGAATGCAAAAATACCATTCGTTGCGTAATTTGGATCGTTTTCGCATCTGTTCGAGTTTTCGTCGTAATTAACCGAATAACGCGACCGTACGACCAAACGAACCGACATCCGTGATATTTCCAAGCATATTTCATGTCCCCTATACTTTAAAATCCTTGTAGAGCCTTGAAATTAGGTTAACGGGGGTTAAACGCGTCGAAAAACAAGTTTGGAGCATGCAGGGACCTATTTTGCCAAAACATGAAACTTCTGTCTAACCTCCCTTGCGCCACGCGCCAGACCCAGGTGTTCCTGGCACGCCACGCAATAGAACCACTTTTTCATAAATTTCTAAACCCAGCTGTGCAGCCTGTTTTGATCATTGTTTTAGCATTCTATGGGCTGGTTTGTGTGCTCATCAAGTTGCCAAATCAGTGTATGACAAATGTATGGCCAAGATCATGCCTTGATCAACTCAATTACCCATGTCATTGATCTAATGGCACTTGATTCTCTATAAATAACATGGCATTTTGCTCAAACACCTTGCTCATTCATCTTCTTCTTTACACCTGCTCTTGAGAGGCTCTCACACTTGTTGAATGCCTCCTACTTCTGTTTTCTTTGTTCTTTCTCCAAGCTTGGACACTTGTAAGTGTTCTTTCATGCTTGGTTATGTATTTCAAGCAAGAAAGTCAAACAGTGTTTGACTTTCAGCTTTGACCATGAATTGGTCAAGACAAAGTTCGTTTGAAATTTGCAACGTGATCGTAATCACGATGGTTATAGTCCCTTGTGACTATACCTACTGATTACCACGTTGATTAGTCGAAGTGACGAGTCAAGGTTTCGGTCAAAATGCCAATTATGCGCATTTTGCGACGAAACTATTTTCGGGTATCAAAACACTTTGTTTTGATATCAAATCAGTTTTCTAACTTAGTTAAACATGTTTAACTCGTCACTTTTAGTTTAGTGCTTATTTTGGGTCGTAAGTTAAGCGGTCTAAACAACCGCTTAGACTTTCGAACCTGACCCGTTTGGTCGATCTTCCGATTTAGGATCCAACCAAACATATTTTGTGGCCATAGTTATATAGCGAATAACCTTCCGAGGTTATACCTTATGGTCACTTAATTTGATTAGTTGTATGATAGATAGTTTATATGCCTTAGGAAAATGACCAAAATGCCCTTTTATGCATAATTTGAATTTAAGCATATGTAACTTAAATTTTGCCACATAAACTGATTATTAAACATGTTAGGGCATATAATAATTGTCATAGGACTAGTTAGGCTATCCGAGTGCGCCTTAGCGCAAATGACGCGTTAAAGTAGCGTAGACTACCTTAACGGGTCATAAGCACTTAGGATAGGTTCCAATTCAGAATATAGGCTTTGTTAAACCATATCATATGAGTTCCAATACTCATTTGGTTTACAAGACCTCATTCTATCCGATCTTCCGATTTAGGATCCGATTATTAACATAGTTACCTATATTAGGTGCCGGTTGATTCCGTGATCCTACGAGCTTTACTTGGTCTTTATTCCAAGACTATTTAGCAATATCAAGTGAGTACATAGTCCCCTCTTTTACTGTTTTCAAAAATTTTGGGGTGATACACATGTGCCTACTTGTTAATTTTGTGTTTTTCATGCTTTTCATGACATACACTTGCTATGTTCATCTAGTACACATATAGTACATGATTTCCATTATGCTTTGCTATGTATGTTGATTGGGCAAGCTAGCACATTGATTTCATAAATACACATGTTGCATATGTTTACTCAACATATGGACACATTGATTTACATTACATTTCTGCTGCATATGTTTACTCAGCATATGGGCACATTGATTTACATTACATTTTTGCTGCATATGTTTACTCAGCATATGGGCACATGCTTACATTGGTTATGACATTTGGTATGTTTAACGGGACAAAAGTACATTCATTAACATTGATCACGCCGCTCGATAGTATGTAGTGGTACCATAGGACTTGACAAATCCCGTTCCCGGCTTCCTAGGTTTGTTTGGAAGTAGGGAATGACAGAATCCAAAAACATAATTGATAAACCTTTAACTTGTTAAGGGTTCATCTGACAGTCGCAAGACTTGAATGTATGCGATAAACATTACTACATAAATGTTTGTATCCATAAAGCATTGATTTTGCAAAACATAACTTTTGATTTAAACTATAGTTTATTCAAAGACATTGTTTTGTACATGACATTTGGTTTCACATGACATTAGATTATACATGACATTATACCTATGGTTAGAGTAAATACTTTTTATTCACCATACAAGACGTTGTTATTACTTGACATATGATTTAACAAGACATGGTTTACACATGACATTGAGACATTATACATTGTTTATACTTAACATTGGACATTGTTTACATATAACATTTTGACTATTGGTTAACAAGACATTGTTGGTGGTTATTTAGTAAGTGATTTAAATAACGAGGTGTGTGTAATATTATAAAAGCATGGTGGATACGCCGCTGGTACTTCCTATATATAAGGGTTTTTATGATATTACATATCGTAGCGTTATTTAAACCACTTTGACAAAGACAAGGACATGAAACATTTTATACAAAGACATGACAAGACATTGTTTTACAAATGACATCTTTTATACAAATTCATTCTTACTTGGTTATTTATTTAACCTTGCATTATTCTTTTATTATCATCTGATTTTCATATCGATTTTTATATGAATCTATAAAAGAAAACATTTTTATAAGGTTCATGACTACTTTTTGTTAAACACTTCTTTTAACTACAACTCATGAATCCTTTATCAACAAAACCTATGTATCTCACAGGCATTTTTATGCTGGCGTACCTATTTTCACATGTGTTTCAGGAGCTAATGCGTGATGTTGTTCATGACACACTTAGGCGCACTCAGGCCTTAGGGACTTAAAAGAAACAAGAACAGTTTAACTTATGTTATGTTTTACTTAAATTCCAAGACAATGTAAACAGTTTAATAAATAAAACCAAACTTTAATTACCATGTGTTGTGAAACAATAATTCTTTCGCTCCACCCCCGACGTTTCCGCCGTGGTTTGTTGTTTTACGCGGTCGGGGTGTGACAGTAGGGTCTAGATCATGCTTTGATCCATTCAAAAACACTTGGCAATGATCAAAGGGTGCTTGATTTCCTATATAAACCCAAGCATTTCACAACTCCAACTTGCTCATTTGCTATTCCCTTCTTCACCTGCTCTAAGTGGAGGCAATCACTTGTTGAGGGCCACCTACCTGAGCATTCTTAGTATTCTTTCCAAGCATTGGACTCTTGTAAGTGTTGCTTCATGCTTGACTAGTTATTTTAAGCAAGAAAGTTAAACATTGTTTGACTTTCAGCTTTGACCATAATTTGGTCAAGACAAAGTTCGTTTGAACTTTGCAACGTGAGCATAATCACGATGGTTATAGTCCCTTGTGACTATACCTACTGATTACCACGTTGATTAGTCAAAGTGACGAGTCAAAGTTTCGGTCAAAATGCACGATTATGCGCATTTTGCGACGAAACTATTTTCGGGTATCAAAACACTTTGTTTTGATATCAAATCGGTTTTCTAACTTAGCTAAACATGTTTTAACATGTTTAACTCATCACTTTTAGTTTAGTGCTTACTTAGGGTCGTAAGTCAAGCGGTCTAAACAACCGCTTAGACTTTCGAACCTGACCCGTTTGGTTGATCATTAGGATCCGAACAAACATATATTGTGACCATAGTTGTATAGGGAATAACCTTCCGAGGTTATACCTTATGGTCACAGTAGTTTAATTAGTTTATATGCCTTAGGAAAATGAGCGAAATGACCTTTTCATGCATAATTTGAATTTAAGCATATGTAACTTAAATTTTGACACCTAAACTGATTATGCAACATTATTAAACATGTTAGGGCATATAATACTTGTCATAGGACTAGTTAAGCTATCCGAGTACGCTTTTGCACAAATGACGTGTTAAAGTAGCATGGACTACCTTAACGGGTCATAACGGGTCAAAAGCACTTAGCATAGATTTCAAATCAGAATGTAGGCTTTGTTAAACCATATTATATGAGTTCCAACACTCATTTGGTTTACAAGACCTCATTCTACCCAATCTTCTAATTTAGGTCCCGATTATTAACATAGTGATCCGATACTTGGTGCCACTTGATTCCTTAATTGCCCGAGCTTTATTAGTTCAATTAATTGAGGATATCTTGCAATCTCAAGTGAGTACATAGTCCCCTTTTTTACTGCTTTCAAATATTTTGGGGTGAAACACATGTGCCTACTTGTTACTTTCATACTTTCATGCTTTTCATGACATATACATGCTATGTTCCACTAGTACACATATAGTACATGATTTCAATTGCCTTTTTGCTATGTATGTTGACTAAGCATGCTAGCTCATTGATTTCAAGGATCCATTTTGCTTAATATGTTGACTTAGCAATATCTAGCACCTTGATTTCATGAACATTTCTACTTTGTATATTTACTTAGCATACTTAGTACATGGTTTTCACATGACATGCTTATAATGTTTATGACATCTGGTATGTTGAACGAGATTAGATACATTCACTAACATTATTATGCCGACCGGTAGTAGGTATGGTTTACCATAGGTTTGATACCTCATTCCCGCTTCCTAGTTTGTTTGGAAGTATCCATCTAGGGAATGACAGAAACCGATGAATATTGATTATCTCATTCCCGCTTCCTAGTTTGTTTGGAAGTATCCATCTGGGGAATGACAGAGACCGATGAACATTGATAATCCTTTATCTTTATTAGGGTTATCTGACAAACGACAAGGCTTGAATGTATTCATTAACAAACCACATAAATGTTCATATCAAATAAAGCATTGGTGTTGCAAAACATACCTTTTGATTTAAACTTAGGTTTATTCAAAGACATTGTTTTGTACATAACATTTTATTATACACGACATTATACCTATGGTTTGAGTAAAGACTTTTTTTTCACCGTATAAGACATTGGTTGTTACCTGACATTCGATTATCAAGACATGGTTTATATCTGACATGGTGACATTATACATAGTTTATATGTGACATTTGACATTGGTTTAAACATGATATTTTTGGTGGTTATTTGGTAAGTGATTTAAATAATGAGGCGTGTGTAATATGATAAAAGCATGGTGGATACGCCACTGATACTTCCTATATATAAGTGCTTTTATGATATTACATATCGTAGCGTTATTTAAACCACTTCGACAGAAACAAAGACATGATACATTTTATACAATAACACGACATATTGTTTACAAGACATTGTTTTAATGACATACTTGACACAACTAATTTTTACTTGGTTAATTATTTAACCACGCATTATTCTTTTATATCATCTGATTTTCTTGTCGATTTTTATATGATTTTATAAAAGAAAACACTTTTAAGGGTTCATGACTACTTTTTGTTAAAACACTTCTTTTAACTTTCAAGTCATGAATCCTCAAACAACAAAACCTATGTATCTCACATATATTTTTATTTTGACGTACCTATTTTCATATGTGCTTCAGGAGCTATTGCATGATGATGTCCATGACACACACTTAGGCGGACTTGGGCCTTAGTGACTTAAAACTATGAAAGACAGTTTAATTCATGTTATGTTTTTGTAAAATTCCTAGACAATGTAAAAATTTTAATTGATAAAACAAAACTTTAAGTTCCATGTGTTATGAAACAATGATTCTGTTATGACACTCCCCGACGTTTCCGCCACGGTTTGTTGTTTTACGCGGTTGGGGTGTGACAGTTTCGGGTTGCGATGCGATGCTATAGAGTTACGATTGCGTTTGCGAATTACATCCAACAACATATAAGCATACACAAGTAAAGCAAATAATAACATACACACGTAAAACAATATCCATAACCTGTGATTCGAATTGCGATGCGGTAGCGATGTGATAGCGTTTAGTAGTATAACGTTTAATTACGTTTATCATATTGTTACTTCACATATTAATAATTCGTAAAACAAAATATCGTCAAATAAAGTATCGATTATCGAGTCAAAGAGTACAAGCAATAATTAAGTCAGGAATAAAAAATCTGATTAGCAATCTTTTCTTCCTTTCACTTTAACTTGTACTTTGACTTTAAAAGTCGGGTTGTTACAGCCTCCCCTACTTTAGGAAATTTCGTCCCGAAATTTAACATGTAGGCGTAACGAATAGTTGTGGGTATTTAGCCTTCATATCATGTCGCAACCCCCGCCCCCTATCTGTCCCGAAAACGGGAGGCCGCGAGACCAGTTTTGGTGGTATCATTTTGTTTATCAATTTGGCTGCGGAAATTTCATCAGGACCGTAGTTAGGAAATGTTTATCAGAGTAAATAGCACACTTTTATAATATTAAACATATTGGTATCAAACCCAAGTTTTCATTACAAACATTTTCATAGGAAAAATCCCTATTTTATTGAATAAAACATCTTCTTTTATTTAGGTAACTTTTATAGCCACTTTTCCAAGCCTTCAGTGTTGTCCAGCTGGCTTCTAGTTGGCTTTCACATTTTGTTACCTGAAACGCGTTTAAAAACATTTTGTCAGTGGGAAATAGTGTTGAGTGAATACCAGTTTAATCAAGAAGATTTTTTTCCATTAACAGTATTGAGAGCAATCACATTGTTTATTTCTACACAATTACTTATTCAGTATTGTCAATCCTGACTGGTGGGTCATATTACACATTGGCTAACTCGTTGTCCAATGGTAACGTGTTCCACATTTTGTATACAAAGCCCCAACATACCGGCAGTAATTGAAGAACTACAAAGACTCAATCACTGCTTAATCACATTGTAAAACATTTAAGGTTTTGTAAAAACAATTTACAAAAAGGATTACTCACATTGTTGACTTAGGTTTCTTCTAAGGTTTCCTAGTGATTATCTATAATTTACACAATGCACACGCGTTAGTATAATAACCCTTTATATTTACATTAATAATACCCTCCCCGAGACGGCATTCCAACGACTACGTCGGGCAGAACCTCGACAGCCATTACAGAACCCTGGATCAATCGGGCAGCGTATCTAATACGTAACCGGGGTTATGATACTTACATCAGGGCAGAACTTCGTTAATTAGGGGGGTAATATACCAGAAAATTATATTAATTCTATAGAAATTTGTGAGAAAGAAAGGAAATGAGCGAGTCGACTGAACTGCCGATGCCTCCTTTATATAGGGCCAAATTTCGGGTTTTATGCGGCCCGCGTAAGACGTAGCAAGGGGCTACGCGGCCCGTGAGGCTCCCTAGGGTAGGCCCTAGGGTTGCTGATTCGGCACATAGACTCCACACGCGTTATGCCACGTGGCACCCCAAGGTGCGACCATGGTCTCAAGCTATCGCGGCCCGCGTAGCTCAAGGAGATGGCTTACGCGCCACGTGAGAGACCATAAAAACTTGTTTTTATTTTATTTTTATAATATTAAAGGTATTCGGGCCCTGTTTTCACGTATGGGGTGTATTTTAAGACATAGTAGGGTGTCAGAAAATATTCAGGAGGGTTGTTATATCCTCCCCACCTTGTTTTAGAGCTCGTCCTCGAGATCTACTGGAACAGGTGTGGATATTTCCTTTGCATTTCTGATTCAAGCTCCCATGTGTATTCTGGTCCTCTTTTGGAGTCCCATTTCACTTTGACAAGAACTAATCTTTTGTGCTTGAGGTTCTTAACTTTCCTGTCTTCGATTTGTAGAGGCTTCTCTACAAACTTTAACTGTTCATTTACCTCTATATCCTTAAGAGGTACTATAAGTGATTCATCAGCTAAACACTTCTTGAGATTAGATACATGAAATACATCATGTATTCCTGCCATTTCCTCTGGCAGTTGTAGCTGATAGGCTACAGGTCCTATTCTTCTAATAATCTCAAAAGGTCCAACATACCTGGGGCTTAGCTTTCCTCTTTTGATGAATCTTACCACTCCTTTCCAAGGAGAGACTTTTAATAACACTTTGTCTCCTACTTGAAATTCCAAGGGCTTTCGTCTGTTATCAGCATAACTCTTTTGTCGATCACGTGCTGCTTTCAGCCGTTCCTTGACTTAAATGATTTTGTCTGTTGTTTCTTGTACTATCTCGGGTCCAGATAGTTGCTTTTCTCCAATTTCTGCCCAACAGACTGGCGTTCGGCACTTTCGTCCATAAAGTGCTTCGAATGGTGCAGCATTAATACTTGTGTGATAACTGTTATTATAAGAAAATTCTATCAATGGTAAATGATCGTCCCAATTACCTCCGAAATCAATTACACAAGCTCTAAGCATGTCTTCCATTGTCTGAATTGTCATTTCGCTTTGTCCATCCGTTTGAGGATGATAAGCGGTGCTTAGATTTAACTTGGTTCCCATTGCTTTTTGGAAACTTGTCCAAAAATGAGAGGTAAAATGACTATCTCTATCAGAAACAATTGATAGAGGAATTCCATGTAATGAAACTATTTCATTTACATATAATTTAGCTAACTGTTCCATACTGAAAGTTTCTTTCATTGGTAGGAAATGAGCTGACTTGGTTAGCCTGTCTACAATCACCCAGATTATATCATTACCTTTTCTTGTTTTGGGTAATTTGGTAACAAAATCCATTGTTATTAATTCCCATTTCCAAACAAGTATTTCTAATTGTTGCAATAAACCTGAGGGTTTCTGATGTTCAGCTTTAACGTGTGAACAAGTTAAACACTTTGCAAAATATGCTGCTATATCCTTCTTCATTCCTATCCACCAGAAATTCTTCCTTAAATCCTGATACATCTTATCATTTCCAGGATGCGTCGTATACTTAGACTTATGGGCTTCTTCTAATATACAGTGGCGTAGGTTTCCTAATTTAGGTATCCACATTCTTTTCTTATGGAATCTCCTAATTCCATCTTTTCCTTGCTCTAATTCCTTAATCATTCCTTTCAGTTTCTCAGTATCATCCTTGATTACTGATTCTTGTGCCTTTCTAATCTGATCATTTAAATCTACTTGCAGATTTAACTTAAGAGAACGTACTCTTTTTGGCTTTACATGATACTTTTGACTTAAAGTATCAGCTACTACGTTTGTCTTTCCTGCTTGATACTCGATATTACAATCAAAATCACTAAGTATCTCCATCCAGCGTCTTTGTCTCATATTCCATTCCTTTTGCTCAAAAACATACCTTAGACTCTTATGGTCGGTAAATATGGTAAATTTACTACCGTACAGGTAGTGTCTCCAAATTTTAAGGGCAAAAATTATAGCTCCTAATTCGAGATCATGGGTTGAATAATTCTCTTCATGATTCTTAAGTTGTCTAGACGCGTAAGCTATAACCTTTTGACGTTGCATTAATACACATCCATAACCTAACTTAGAAGTGTCACAATAGATTACAAAATCTTCAGTTCCTTCTGGTAACGCTAGTATGGGTGCATGGGTTAATCTTTGCTTAAGAATTCTAAAGGCTTCTTCTTGTTTTAGTCCCCATTCAAACTTAACGGATTTACAGGTTAACTTAGTTAAGGGAATGGCTATTCTAGAAAAATCTCGAATAAACCTTCTATAATAACCGGCTAATCCTAAGAAACTTCTAACCTCAGTTGGTGACTCAGGGGTTTTCCACTTGGTAATCGCCTCGATCTTGGTGGATCTACATTAATTCCTCCATGATTGACTAAATGTCCAAGAAATTGTACCTGTTCTATCCAAAAATCACACTTAGAAAACTTAGCATAAAGCTTTTCTTTTCTCAATAAACTTAGAAGTGCGTGCAAATGCTTTGCATGATCTTCCTTGCTTTTGGAATAAATAAGAATATCATCTATAAAGACAATTATGAATTTATCCAAATATGGCTTACATATTCGGTTCATCATGTCCATAAATGCAGCTGGGGCATTGGTTAAACCAAATGGCATGACAGTAAATTCATAATGTCCATACCTTGTTCTGAAAGCGGTCTTAGGAATGTCCTCTTCATGTACCTTTAATTGATGATATCCTGACCTTAAATCAATTTTAGAGAAAAATCGTGCTCCTTGCAATTGATCAAACAGATCATCGATTCTTGGTAATGGATACCGATTCTTAATCGTGACTTTGTTCAATTCGCGGTAGTCAATGCACATACGCATTGATCCGTCCTTATTTTTAACGAATAATATCGGTGCTCCCCATGGCGATGAGCTTGGCTGTATGAATCCCTTCTCCAACAATTCATCTAATTGTTTCTTCAGTTCCTGCATTTCTGTGGGTGCCAAACGGTAAGGTGCTTTGGCAATTGGTGCGGTTCCTGGTTTCAAATGGATTCTGAATTCAACTTCTCTATCTGGAGGTTGTCCTGGTAGCTCTTCTGGAAATACATCTGAAAACTGGGATACTACTGGAATATCATTTAATTCTTTTCCTTTAGTGTTAGTGATTATAGAAATCAAATACACTAATGATCCTTTCCTTATATAACTTGTTGTTTTCATCATAGAGATGAACTTTGTGGATTTAAAGGTTTTATTTCCTTTAATTGTGATCTTTTCACCCCTTGGTGAATTTACTTGAATTGACTTTTGATCATATAAAATACTGGCTTTATTGGCTATTAACCAATCTATTCCTAACACCACATCAAATCCTGCCAAATTCATTGGGTAAAGGTTTGCAATAAATTTCTGATTTAAAATTTCTATTCTTGCTCCCTGCAAGATTTCAGAAATTTTAATGGTTTCCCCATTTGTTGTATCTACTAAACATTCTTATGGAAGTTTAGTTAATGATTGATTTAGAAGTTTGCAAAATGAAGTATTAATAAAACTTTGGTTCGCACCAGAGTCAAATAATACTTTAGCAAAAACATCATTAACTAAAAACGTACCAGTGATCACATCCGGGATCATCTTTGCTTCTTCTGCAGTCAGAACAAATGCTCTAGCATTTTTAGTATTCTTGGTGTTCGTAGCTGGAGTTAGGTTTGGACAGTTAGGCTTGATATGACCTTGTTCTCCGCAGTTGTAGCATATCCTGTTGTTAGGCTTTTTCCTGCAGTCTTCCTTCTTGTGTCCAGATATTTTGCAAAAGTTACTGTATATGGAGCATATTCCTAAATGCTTCCTTTTGCAATACTTACAGTAGGGTGCAGAGGTAGAACCTACATTTCTCCCATGCTTAGAATTTCTAGAACGGAACTCTTGGGTCAGCTTCTGGGTTAGGTTCCTCCTTTGATCCTCTTCTCGAGTACGGACTAATTCATCTGTCAAGGTGTTGGCTAGTTCTACTGCTTCTTCTATGGTTTGAGGTCTAGCTGCCTTGAATACATGTCTAATCTCTCCAATTAATCCCCAGATGTAACGGGAGATTAAAACTGGTTCAGGTGAAGCAAGGGTTGGTACTATTCGGGCATATTCAAAGAATAATGTAGTATAACCCTTACTATTTATCCCAATCATCCTAAGGTTTAGGAATTTGTTTGCTATCTGTTCTTTTTCATTGGGATGGCAAAATTTCCTTTCTACCATGTTTTAAAACTCCTCCCATTCCATATTGTAAGTTCTATCACTTCCCCTAGACTGGAGGATAGTGTTCTACCATTTTAGTGCTGAATTCTTAAATAGATTGGAAGCAAACATTATCTTATCCTCTTCTGCGCATTTACTTATTCTTAAGACTGCCTCAGTCTTTTCTATCCAGCGTAGAGATGCAACGACCCCTTCATTGCCCGAGAATTCCATTGGTTTACAAGACCAGAATTCTTTATAAGAACAACCGTAAGACACGGTTCTTCTTCTTTTGGGAATGGGCACTTGAAGTACGGGTCCATTGTTTACACTGTTTTCAGGTTCAGGAGGTTGTTTGCTATCATGCTTACTTTTATTTTCCGCTTCCTTAACCGTTTTGATAATATATGGCATCGCATCTATTATCTCTTGTGCCACTATATGTTGCATGGCACTGTTATCCACTTGGTTTCCATTATTGTTGTTGTTCGGGTTTTCATTATCCAGGTTAATGTTACTCTAGTTATCATTATTCTGGTTTTCCTGGTTTACTTCGTCGTCCATCTGAATTTTAAACATTTATCAATTATTAATATCACAAAATAATTAATAATTTAGGCAACCACCACACAACACACATATTGGTCAAAAGAGTCGAGCATTGCGACTTACTCTTTTCTATTATAGTATGCGTCAAATACACACTAAGACTGGAATTAAAAATTACAATACTACTATGCATCGCTAACCACGAAGTGGTCTATACTACAACATATATTATTATTACACACACACACATATATATATATATATATATATATCATACAAACATACTATATTTTATTATATTATTATTATTATTACCAACTACACCATCACTTTCACTGATCTGGATTCATCCAGTAATCTATATTGCGCTCGTCGTACTTCCAGACGAGTCGCTCTCCTACCTGTCTCATCCTCTCGCTACTCTCTAAAATCTCTTCTCCAAAAGTTCGGAGCTCATTGTTGGATCTGAGTTTGGTTTTGATTGTATTTTTCGTTTGAAATAGAATAAAGATGGATGAGTTGTGCAGCGGAATTAAGATGGAAACAAACTTTGCATACAATCAAATGAGATTATTGCTTTGATCAAACATATTTCACAAAGAACCGAAAGATTGAATTTATTTCAATTACGATTACAATGCTATGTTGAATACAAACTCCCCCTCAGCCAGAGCTCAGTGTTTGTTCGTGCAGAGAAGACGGTTTTGCAAAGAGCTAATAGAACAGTACAGAGCACTGTTCTATTTATAGGCACTAGCAAACCACTGAGCATCTTAGCTGACGTCACCATGAAAGTGACATCTAACCTCCTAACAAACTCTAACCTCTGATCAATACAAACACTGCTATGCTAACTACTGCTATTACATTTCATTACATAAAAGACATCTAAATATCTGTTGCATCCTTCCACTGCTGTGAACCCAGCAGTACTTGGTCCGGATCAGCAGTGCTTGACTCAAGGCAGTAGATTGAATCAGCAGAGCTTTAGTCTTCCATCAGGCCTTTACTTGATCAGCAGTTTGGAGGTCAGCAGTTTGCACGATCAGTAGATAGGAGGTCAGCAGATGTTGAAACCACTTTCAAAGGGGGAGACTTGTATGCAACATCTGCTTATTCTGGATCCACTGCGCTGATCCAGTTTTGGCTTTAATTGTCTGTTCCTCTGGTAGGGTTCAATCCCAACAATCTCCCCCTGGAACAGATAATGCCAAAACTCTTCATTAGAACTTTATTGCCTCATCAACAGCTCCCTTATCTGACCTTTAAGTTGTAACTCAAAGTCTAGGGCATCTGTGTCATCTTCATCCCTTCCAAGTGGAAGATCAAGGAGATCCTGCATATCTTCAAGACTCAGGCCAAGAGCTTGTTCCCTTGATATTTTCTTCACTTCTCCATCAGACCTGAACATAGTCAATACATGGGTCTGTTTGTCAGTTTCCCACTTTAGTACTTTTGAGCCTGGTGGGTTTCTTGGGAGATTTTTATTGGATGAGGTGTTTGGTGAAGCTGGCCTATTTAAGACTGTCTGAGCAGTACTTGCAGGTTGATCCAAACCAAGAGTTTCTACAATCATTTTCTTTATGCCCTCTTTTACAAGGTCATCACCTTTTATTAGCTCTTGGATTGTTTCAGCACCCAACTGTTTGTGTGGCCTTCTTTTGTATATGGTTGTACCAGCTGGAGCAGCGGCTCTCCTGATTTACAGTTTTGAGGGTCTTTTTGAAACCTCTGCTTCAGGATAGTCAGGCCTTTTTGGAACTGTTGGATCTTTCTTTCTAAGTTCTTCCAAACTTTTGTAGGTAGCCCTGACCCTATCTTCTCCCCACTTTGTCACAGAATTCTTTGACCCATATTCAGCTGTTATCAGCTCCTCTTTCATTCTCTTCAACTCTAAGGCCTTGTCAACTTCAAATTGTTTGAATTTTTCAGGAGGAGTCTGCTTGACCTTATTTTTTATCATTTCTTGAATCCTGGCTGCCTCTTCTTCAAGCTTAGGAATGGTCCAGTTTTTGTACATGTGTTTCTCCCCCTTGTATTTCTTGTAGGTCATGATGTTATCAATGTAGTCTTTTCTTAAGGACCCATCTGCCCTTTCTGAGATTTGCTGACATACATTTTTGGCAAATTGCTCCATAGATCTGACCTGTGTGAGTAGAAACTGATAGTTTTGCTGAAATTCTCTATCAGATTTCCCTTGTCTGTTTCTGATTGAGATATCCTCTGCTTGTTTGGTCTGGGATATCCTTCAACTAATGGCAAACTCCTTTTAGCTGGGTCATCCTCATAGTAGAAGGAATTGATTTCTTCCCTAACAGCTATGAGTTCTAGTGGAAATGAGACACCAGCAGGAGGTAATGGCTTTAGAATTTGAGCTGAAGAGAGAGGTATAGGTTTTGGAATTGTGACAAGTGACAAAGATTTTGAAGATGTTGGTGGTGGTGATGTGTCATCATCATCTTTCAGAATTAGTCTTCTCCTCTTTGTTTGAGGAGGGACTGATGATGCTTTGGGTGGAACAGTGGTGGTAGTTTGAGTGGCAATGGTTTGTGATTGACTAACAGCTGTTGAAACAACTGGTGCTTCAACCACTGTTGTCATTACAACAGATGTTGTAACATCTGCTGTCTTCTGCTTTTTGGCAGGAAAAGATGGTGGTGAGGTTGTTTTTGGTAGTGATGGTGGTGATGGTAAGGCAGTGGTTGTGGTGTGTGTTGAAGTGGTGTGTGTTGAAGTGATAACAGATGTTGGAACCTCTGAAGTACCAGCAGTAGTTGATACAGCAGGAGTTACAACAGTTGTTTGGGTGGAGGTTTGATGTTGGTGGCTTTTGGATGATGGCTTTGGAGTATGCTTTGGAATTTTGGATGGTGTGGACTTGGGTTCCCTCACTTTTGTAGTGGGATTTCTTTTTGGCCTAAGATTTTGAACATCCTTTAGCCCAGAACAACCCTGCGCATTCAGCTCCATGTAAGCTCTTTTCTCCTCATTCCACCTTGAAATATCCTTTGCCACTCTATCCTTTTTTACACTTGCTACTCCTTCATCAAGTGCTTCTTGGGTAGCATCAACCTTTTTGCTACCATCTGGCAAGGGAATTTTTCTGGTCATAGCATCCTTTTCTGGTTCAATGTAAAGACCATCATTTATTCCCTTCTTCTTCCACTCTTGAATTTTCTCCCCCTTTTTGGCATTATCTGGGGGAAGTTGATCAATGAAAAGAACAGTTGGAGGAGCAGTGCCAGTTGTTTGCAATAAATGGGCCTTGAGAGCCTTGATGTCTGCTTGTGTGTTCTTGAACCTAGACTCCACTACATTTCTCAGCTCTTGAACATGTATTTCATGTTGCTGATCAGCAATTTGTTTTTGTTGTTGGAGAAAAGGTTGAAAGAGAGTCCAGAGCTCATTTGCAGCAGTTGCTTGTGATGGAGCAGGTGCTTGAGTTGGAACAGTAGTGGATTGCATCTTTTGTACTGTCACCAACTGTTGTAGCATGTCTTTGATATCTGCAACAGTTGTATCCAGTTTGTCAATTCATTCCGTCAATTCCAGATATTTTAAATCATCACCCAATTTAATGGGATCATCTGATTTCCCACTAGCAGTGGTTTTATCAGAGGTTGAGGTAGGGAGTGTACTCCAAACATCAACCACCGATGCCCCTTTGTCTTTGTACTGGGGTCTTCTTCCTTCAACACTTGATAACCTTTTGATGTTGCCAGTGGTTAAAACAAATCCACTGGTGGTTGGCAGAGGTGCTATGGAAGGAATTGCCTCCAAGGAAGTCTTATTGATGTAACCACTGTCAAAATGTAAACCAGTGGGTTCAACATTTGTAGTGGCTGCTTCACTTGGATTACCACCAAGAGTTACTTGTAACTCAAGGGGTGTAACCTCCTCAGGTTGTGTTGGTGGGTTAGCAAAGATTGATACATCAGACCCAGTCATTTGTTGAGGCATGTTCTCATTGATAGGTGATTGAGAAGGACTGGTTAGTGCCTGGTTCAAATCAATTGCATCCAACAAAAGCTTAGTTGGTGGGGGAATTGTGGATGTGATGTTTGGTGTAGAAAGAGAATTTACCCCGGGCATTGGGCTGTGGATGATGGAAACGAGTGAATCCAGAGCATCATATTGTGGAGTCCCTGTTTGTACAACCTGATCTTTTTTAGAAGAAGCAGGAGGAGTTTCGGTTATGGGTTGAGATATTTGTACCAACTGTTGTGAGGAAGTAGCAGCAGTGGTTTCTTGTGACTTTTGTTTTATCACAGGCAGTTGCTCTGGTATCTCATCCTCCAGAGTTGCCCTTTTGATGGGTTTGGGGTGTTTTTGAGTTTTTCTTTTTGGTGGCTTTTTGGTGATTGTAGGTGTGGGTTTCAAAGCAGTTGTTTTCCTACTTTGATCACCTTGAGCAGTGGGCTCAGCAGCAGATACCTGAGGAGCAGTGGGAGCTGCTAAATTCTACTCAGGCACCTCTGCTTGTGTTTTGCAAGGTGTTGACATTCTTGTAAAAGTTTCAGCAGTTAAGCTGTGCATTTGTAAAGAGTCACCTTGGTTTATTTCAGAAATATCATTCTTACTGAATTTCTTTTCAAAATAATAACTTAGAAATATTGGAAACAGTAAGAATGATTTTGTTTCAACATTTTTAACCAGATCATTAAAAATTTCCCGGGAATAATTAAAATTTTCTTCTTGAAGAATAGCATATCCCAGATTTTGAATTTTTAATGGTATTTCATTAAAAGCAGTGGTTTTGTTTGAAACACACATTAGAAGGGTATGAAATAAAAACCTTGTTGCAGAAGGGAAGTAACATTTTTGTAAGGTGTCCTTTTTGACTTCTGCATTATACCCTCTTTCCAGAAAATCATTTTTTAACTCGTTTTTTGGAAAGAAAGTTTTACCTTCCTGATCGTTGAGTTGAAAGACCTCTGAAATTGATTGTGGTGTAATCTTGACTGCTTTACCCTTCAGAGAAGAGTTAATGGCTATGACAGTATCTCCTTGTTTTTCAAGGGTTACATTCTTCCAGAACTCTCGTTGGGTCGTCAAGTAAATTGGTGCATCTGCTGTTAACAAAGTTTTGTACTTCGATGCAGATATGGTGTCAATGATGGAGTTGAAGATATTTGTGGTGTCGGGTTTTGTGAGAAGACCCAGTAGATTGTGAGATGGTTTGTGTGGAATTTCAGTGGGTTTCGCCTTTTGAGAGGCTTGTTTTGATTTTGATTTGGAAGTGGGTTTTGCAGATGACTTCGATTTTGTCATTTTGGAGATGATGATCGAAGAAAGTTGTGAAGGGATTTGAAGAGAAACTGCTTTGAGAAGAGAATTTTTTGAGAATTCAATTCGACAGTAAAACCCTGTTTTGGAGTGAAGTGGGGGTTTTATAGAGGAAAAAGTGAATGCTGACGTGGCAGCAGTTACAAAAGGTCTGACCACAATGTACTGCCCACATGCCGACCCCTGGTGAAATGAAGGACAGTATTTTTATGAAAGATACTGATGAAGGCAGTGGTTACAACGGTAAAATGGAAGCAGTGGATGATTTTCACTATCAGTGGATAGCATATCAGTGGATAAGACACTGCTTTTGAACAACAGAGTTTATCAAGGAGAGAGGACAGGGGATGGCTTTCAGCAGTGGACAGACTTTGAAGTAGAGCAGACTTTTGAACAAGCAGTGGTTATGGCAGACTTTTAAGGATTTTAATGAAAACTTCATTTTTAGCTATTTTTAAGGATGGATTTTTGATTTTCTGAAAACATTTTAATGCTTTTATTCATAGAAAAACAAGATTTTGCTTGTTATTCCATGTTTAGCATGCCAATCCTAGAGACCAAGCTTTCAAAAGTAGCTGTGTCTAATGCTTTTGTGAGCACATCTGCCAGCTGGTCTTTAGTTGGAACATGATGCAGAGAAATCAAACCTTTTTCATAGCAATCCCTCACAAAGTGATGTCTGATGTCGATGTGTTTGGTGGTTGAATGGGAGACTGGATTTTTGATGATATTTTCTGATGCCTGGCTATCCAACATGAGTGGTGTCTTTAAGGCAGTGATACCAAAATCCAGCAACTGATTTTGAAGCCACAGGAGTTGGGCTGTACAGCTTACAGCAGCAATGTATTCAGCTTCAGCAGTGGATGTTGAAACAGCTGCTTGTTTTTTGCTTTGCCAAGAAACTAAGCAATCACCTAGAAACTGGCACCCTCCTGAAGTGGACTTCCTTGTGGTGTTACATCCAGCAAAGTCACTGTCTGGGAAACCTGAAAGCTTGATATTCCCATTAGCTGGATACCAGATACCAAGTGTGGGAGCACCTTTTATGTATCTGAATATCCTTTTTACAGCAATGAGATTTGATTTTCTAGGAGCTGATTGACTTCTTGCACAGACACATGTTGCAAACATGATGTCTGGTCTAGATGCAGTTAGGTACAGTAAAGACCCAATCATGCTTCTATAAAGTGTTTGGTCAATCAGCTCATCCTTTTCATCAGACATGACAAGCTTATTTGTTGCCATGGGTGTGCTGCATGGTTTACAATCATTCATATCAAATTTATTCAAAAGTTCTTTGGCATATTTGCTTTGATGAATGAAAGTTCCATTTTGCATTTGTTGAAATTGGAGACCAAGAAAGCATTGCAGCTCACCCATTGCACTCATTTCAAACTCAGCTGTCATGAGTTCTCTAAACTCTTCACACATTTTGTTACATGTGCTTCCAAAAATAATGTCATCCACATAGATTTGGACAATCATTAAATCCTTTCCTCTCCATTTAAGAAACAGTGTTTTATCAATGGTACCTCTTTTGAAACCATTTGAGAGTAGAAAGGTGGAAAGAGTTTCATACCAGGCCCTAGGTGCTTGTTTCAGGCCATACAAGGCTTTGTTTAGTCTGTAGACATGATCTGGATAAAATGGATCCTCAAAACCTGGATGTTGACAAACATACACCTCTTCTTGAATTGTACCATAGAGGAAAGCACTTTTGATATCCATTTGATACACCTTCATGTTGTGGTTGACAGCAAAGGCCAGGAACAGTCTTATAGCTTCCAATCTTGCTACTGGGGCAAATGTTTCATCATAATCAATCCCCTCTTCCTGTCTGTAACCTTGAACCACAAGCCGGGCTTTATTCTTGACAACAATGCCCCTTTCATCAGTTTTGTTTTTAAAGACCCACTTTGTGCCGATGGGACTGACATCTTTTGGCAGTGGTACAAGCTCCCATACTTGTTGTCTTTTGAAATATTGGAGCTCCTCTTGCATGGCTTCTACCCAGCTGTTGTCTTTCAGTGCCTCTTGGTACTTGACTGGCTGATGAAGTGATAGAAAACCAGCAAAAAGACAAATGTTTTGGGTTTAGCTTCTTGTGAGCACCCCTTCATTGATGTTGCCAATGATTTGATCAGGTGGATGAGATCTCAAGTAGATTAAATCTCCTTGGTATGGAATGATGGCATTTGTTGGTGAAGGCTGCAAATGTGTATCATCTGAGCTAACCATTGCTGGTGACTTTGATGACCCAGCAGTGGCTTCAAAAGGTGGTGGAATAGGAGGTAATGGTGTGGACACATGCTGACTTTTATCCACTGTTTGGGGACTTTTGTCAGCAGTGTTTGTTGATGTGGAAGCAGTGGTTGATGGGCTACTTTGATCAACAACTATTGAGGTAGCAGTGGTTGAGCTTTGACAGCTGTTTTGAACATCTGATGCTCTTCCCATTCTGACAGACTTTTGAGGGATAGCGAGTAGCGTAAACAGCACGTAATCCACGTAAGCACATATTCCACTATATTTTGCACGTATTCACCTACATATTTTGCAGGTATTCACCAATCTTTCCAAGTTGGAAAAAGCGATCGAGAGTTGCGAATGTGAGTAGTGATAGCGAGTAGCGTAAACAGCGATTAGCGATGCGAATAGCTCGTAGTGTATCTATGATTTGTCAGCGTCTTGAGATGTGAATAGTTATGCGTGTTGTGCGCATTTAATAAAGCGATGATCAAAAAGCAAATAAAGTCTCCAAAATCAAAACACATAAGCATTTAAAACCACATAAAACACATAAAACCAATGATTCACATAGTCAGCGGTTGCGATCTCAGAATTGAAACACATAAAAGCGATAAAGCGTAAATTCAGCGATTGCAACTTGAAAATAGAATGTCTCGGGTGTGCTAGAGTTTGACTACACAAAGTGATTCAACTATTCTCAAGGACTTTGAGTACACGTGTTGGCTTAATAGACTATGCTCTCACCTCAATCCGGGCGAACGGCACGCATCCTTTCAGCCATTACGTGACTCAAGTCATTGGAACCCATCGAGACTTTGGTGAGAGTTTTGTAAAACAAAAATATAGAGCGGAATAAGTCATTAAGATGCGGGTTTCACCCCTAACTTAACAAATCTATTCCTGGTTGTGTGATAAAATCTCGAGATGGATAGGGAGAATCGCGTCGAGGTATGGTTTTCACACTGGACTCAACGCGAATTCTTGTGTTTTATTAATAAAAATGTGTGTCGAGTGAGCGATTCTATCGAGAGTTTACGTTTTTCACGCCTGGTCTTGACCAAATCACTAGAATGTTTTCGAAAATCGTGTGTGCGAGGTGCCAACTTTAGGAAAAGCTGGTTTGTTTTCGCGAGTTCGAGAGTGATTAACAGAAATAGGCTCGTGCAGAACCCCTACTGAGTTCGCACAAGGCAGTATGTTGGTACTTAGACTATAGACTAAGTCAGTTCTAAGACATCGACCCGGACTAGGTTGAGTCTTGCCTAATTCCCTATAGTTATGGCTCTGGTACCAATCTGTCACACCCCAACCGATGGCGGAAACATCGGGACGCGGCACTGAGCGAAACAGATTGTCCAAGAGAATCCATAACAACTATAATTACCAAATATTTAACGTTACGTCCCATACCATACCATACCATACCATAACATATCAAGCAAAGTAGTTATTACAGACATAGTTTCTCAAAGATAATTAAAATGTTCTGACAACTCAGATTTAAATGTGACGTTTCTAGACATCCTAACTTGATTCCATAACAGCAAGCATAGCATAGCATCCTAAACACATGTCACATACGTTAAAATAAAACTCAATACACATAGTGTAAAGGTGAGCATACAAGTTTAATAGTATAATAGTAGCGAAAGCAATTTACGCATAACCAGGATGTAACACGTAGAAATGTGAAGCAGGTAAGTTATCGACAATGAAATATGCATAGACGTGACTGTGAGTTGTAGAATGTGCAACACATATCACCACTGTGACACGTGAAGAAAAACCCTTAACAACCCATGTCCACGACAGGTGCTGAGTCCAAACTATAGTACTATCATTGCTAAGGTGTCAGGCAACAATCACTGTGTAAACATAATATACTAGCATTCATCGAATAACACGTATAACATGTGAGAGCGGTTAGCGTATGAAAAGTGTTTGCGTTGTGTTCGATTGTGATTTGATATAAGTAACGTATGTAACACCCAAAAGTGCGTTAAGCAAAAAGGGATCGAGTATACTCACAGATCGTGTTTAGTAAATAAACACTTTCTTGGATTGAAAGGAGCGCTTGAGAGTTAGCCTGATCAGAGAATGATGATGTAATCGTTGAACAGTGCGTTAAAGAGCTTGAGTGATGAACAGTGATCCGGTCGGACGATCGTCCGGACGGATGACCATTCGGTCAGAGGGTTGTTCGTTTTTGAAGGATGTGTTTGTGAACTTTGAAGTTTTCGTTGTAACATTTTAAAAAGTTTGAAGTGTTTCTACCTATTAGGTCGTCTGGCCGGACGGTCATTCGGACGGATGGTTGTCCGCTCGGATGTTTGAAATCACAAGTTACATGTTCGAATGGTTATCTGATCGGATGGCTTGTGGTTGAACTGAGACGATATGACGACGTGTCAAACAACGGAAATCACATCAAGTCCAACCCATCCGATCGGACAGGAATCACCCCGTTCGACCAGACTTAGCTGTTCTTGACGGAGTTTCATGTTCAACCCGTGAATCGGTCGTCTCTTTGATAGATATCCATTCACATCCCGGTTTTCTATTGGAAAATGAGTAGAACATCCGAATGAGTCCAGATTTTGTGGGTTTTGAGTAAAAAGTGAAAGATTGTTGAAGAAAAGTTTGAAACACTTTGATTATGCTAAGATTTAGTTGAAATTAGTGTAAAAATGTGTGGGAATCCTTTAGATCCGAACTGTTATTGATGAGATGAGGTCACACTTCAATGTTCATAAGAACTCCATGATGACATCATCCTAGAACAGCCCAAATTCGAAGATTTCATGGTTAGAAGTTGTGATTTGATGGTGAAATCGATGAGAAAGGGTGTATAGATCAAGGAAGTACAAGATTTGAGATGAAAACTTACAAGAATCGCGAGGAATCGAGAGAAAAGTGGCTGAGAATGTGCTGGCCGGAGGGAGCTGTCACATCAATGAACAGTGATGTGACAGGAGGGGTATTTATAGTGCGAGAGGAGAAAAGGCGGTGCAAGGTTGACGGGTCGGACGACCTTCCGATAGGATGGCCATCCGATCGGATGACCATTCGATCGAATGGTCGTTCGGTCAGACGGCGCGTGTGAGTTAGTTTCCGATTTCCGTTTCGTGCATTGAGCGTTGTGTTGAGTTGCGAATAAGCGATGCGATAGTATTACACATTAGTTACACAAATAACATAACCAACCTAACAATCATAAAAGTACACTGTGTTTCAGGTTGCGATTCGATGAGATAGAGTTGCGTTTGCGTTTGCAAATAACATCCAACAACATATAAGCACACACAAGTAAAGCACATAATAACATACACACGTAAAACAATATCCATAACTGATGATTCGAATTGCGATGTGATAGCGTTTAGTAGTATAGCATTTAATTACGTTTATCGCATTGTTACTTCACATATTAATAATTCGTAAAACAAAATAGCGTCAAACAAAGTATCGATTATCGAGTCAAAGAGTACAAGCAATAATTAATTCAGAAATGACAGATCTGATT
>JARYGA010030922.1:0-46861 GCA_030545235.1 Helianthus tuberosus
ATTTCTTCGAAGTCTCAACTTCCTTATCCTTCTTGTTTTGACCTTTCTTGCTATCCTCCTTGTCAGACTCCTGCTTCTTACCCTTTTCACCCTTTCTGTGTAACTTATTCTTCCGAATCTGCGACTCAGTCAATGTCGCAGCTAACTCGATCGCCTGACGGAGTGTGGTAGGGCTACTACCAGTAAGGATGTCTTGTACCGTGTCAGGTAGGCCGTCAATGTATCTTTCGATAGCCTTGTCGAGTGGGGTAACCATTGTCGGGCAAAGCAGACTCAACTCCTCAAACCTATCAGTATACGCCCTGTGCTCACCACTATCTTGCTTCAACTCATCAAATTCCTTCTCCAAAGCTCGCTGCTCATGACGAGGACAGAATTCCCTCATCATAAGGGCCCTAAGTTCAGCCCACGTCTGTGCTAGAGCAACTTCTGCACCACGATCCCTCATAACCCCGTTCCACCATGTGAGAGCCCTCTTCTGAAACACACTCGAAGAAAACTCGACCCTGCGATTGTCAGGACACTGCACGTGGCGGAAAGTATTCTCAATGCTCTCGAACCATTGAAGAAGCCCAGTCGCTCCTTCAGAACCACTAAACTTGAGTGGTTTAGCCTGGTTAAAATCCTTGTATTTACACTGTGCGTTATTGTTGTTGTTATTATTGCCGTTGTTGTATATCTCGTGGACTTGGGTTACAACCCCGGGAAGCACAGCAGCCACCTGCTGAGAGATCAGGGCTGCGAGTTCTTCAATAGTGAAAGTCCGAGCATCGGTTTGAGCATCGCGTCGAGGAGGCATTGTCTAAAAGAGGAAACATGAAATGAACGAGTGAGAGAATTTGACGAAGAGAATGAGATGAATAAATCTGATGAAAGCAAGGATAGTGGTCATTTGTTTGTTACTACAAAGCAACAAACGACACACAGAACTAATCAAAGTAAATGGGTCAAAAATAATGTATCGCGAAGACATGCTCGCCTATAAGTGAACACTCATCCCAAGAATTCCCAGGTAAGCACAACTGGTCTCGCGTCTGATGAGATGTATACTAAGTGCTTGCCTAGACAGAAAACCCAGAATACAGGCATTCACCCTTCCAGTTTGCACGTGTTCACATTATTTAAAACCCAAAACTTTGCCGAGATTTTGAAAATTCAAAGGGGTTCAAAACCTTGTAATCAATCACCCTAGAACAGATGATTAGTTTTCAAAGCGGTTTTGAAATTTATGTTCTTGTTGTGGTCGTCGCCTAAGGATAGGTGACGGTATTGTTTTATGACTAAACGCAAGTAAACTCACGTTAGGGTCCTAGAAAGGTTATAGACTAGGTCAAAGCATTACTAATAACCTAATTCCCTATAACCATTGGCTCTGATACCATCTTTCTGTCACACCCCGACCGCGTAAAACAACAAATCGCGGCGGAAACATCGGGGCGTGTTGCAACAGAATTAATGTTTCATAACCATGGATATCAAAAGTGTTTCGTTTTATTAAACATTGAATAATTACATCGTCTGGAAATCTAAATACACAATTTATACATAATCTATCATTGTTATTGAGTCACTAAGGCCTTGTCCAGTCCTATGTGAGCATGCATCTTATCAATCGATATCATTCAACAATACCTGAAACATATGTGAAAACGAGGTCAGCAAAGAAATGCTGGCGAGTACATAGGTTTTGTGAAAATAAGATTCATGACTTCTGTTTTAAGAAAATGTTTCGTCATGAACCTTGTAATTTGCTTTGTCTTTGTAAATCATTTGAAAAATAACAAGTTCAAGTGATATGTATAAATAAGAGAATAATGCATGATTAAATGAATAACCATGTAAAATGAGTTTGTATAAGATAAGTTGTTTGTAAATAATTGTCTTGTGAAAAGTATGTTACTTGTATAAAATATTCTATGTCTCAAACTGAAATGATTCAAATAACGCTACAATATGTAATACCATACAAACACTTATATATAGGAAGTACCAGCGGCGTATCCACCATGTTTGTATCATATTACACACGCATTGTTACTTAATCACTTAGTCAAACCAAACCACCAAAGTAATGTTCATGCCCAATGTAAATCATGTAATATGTATAACCAAAACCCAATCGTATATCGCTTTGAAGCCAATCGTTTACCCAATCGTTAAAACATCATGTGAAAACCAATTGTTTACCCAATCGTTAAATTCGTTTTAGGTCGTGAAACTACTTAAATGGTCGTCTCGCTAATAACATTCAAACCTTCTTGACTCGCGTTAATAAACCCTTACCAAAGGATAGATTAACAATTCGCATTAATAAACCCTTACCAAAGGATAGATTAACAACTCGCATTAATAAACCCTTACCAAAGAGTAAATTAACAATTACAGATTCAGTCGCTACCCACAACACCCACACATAACTACGGGTTTAGTAAATAACGGGACTTGTCAGATCCTATGGTACCATAACCTAATACTGGTCGGCTTGATCATTGCTAATGAATGTCATTTGTTATGTAACCCAACCAACAAGTTCGTTCACATTATCGAAATCGTTATTAGTTTTGTATAAATCGTCCTAATCGTTTTTGAAACCATCGTTATAACATCGAAAATCGTTTTGATACCATCGTTAAAACCTTGAAAACATTTAGCACATATGAGTCACCCCAAAACAATTGAAAGCAGTAAAATAGGGGAATAATGTACTCGCCTGAGAATGCTTAGAGGTCTTGAACAACAACCAAACAAAGCTAGAGAGAGCACGGAATCAGTCGGCAATCTAAAACTATATAAATAAACCGGACTTAAATCGGGAGATCGGATAGGATGAGGCTTGGTAAACCAAATGAGTATTGGAACTCATATGATATGGTTTAACAAGGCCTACATACTACAATGAAACCAAACCTAAGTGCTTTCGACCCATCGCGACCCATTATGGTAGCTTATGCTACTTTAACGCGTCGTGTGCGTGAAACGCGTTCGGACCGCCTAACTAGTCCTATGACAAGTAGAATATGCCTAAACATGTTACATAATCAGTTATTTGACAAAGGTTTAGGTTACATATGCTTAATTACCAATTATACATGAAAAGGGTATTCTGGTAATTTACCTAAGGCATATAAACTACCTATCATACAACTACTCAAACGATGTGACCATAGGGTATAACCTCGGAAGGTTATTCCCTACCTACTATGGTCACCTAATGTATTTGGTCAGATCCTAATGATCGACCAAATGGGTCGGGTTCGAGGTATAAGCGATTTATTAGATCGCTTACCCTACGACCCTAGACAACGTGGTAATCAGTAGGCATAGTCCCAAGGGACTATAACCAACGTGATTACACTCACGTTGCGAAGTTCAAACGAACTTCGCATTGACCATAACTGGTCAATGTAGAAAGTCAAACAAAGTTTGACTTTCAGACTTGAAAGACTCGAAAAGCAATAAAAGAACGAAAGAATACTTACGAAACAATGGTTTCAACTTAGAGCTCTCAAATCAGAATTCTTGTAAGAAATGAGGTTGGGGTGATGGGGTATTTATAGTTTTCGGGTAACTGTTAGGATCGTTTCATGGAAAATGTGCCATGATCCAAGGCGTACACTTGTCGGAAACTCATGGTGGCTAAAAGTGATCCTTATCAGCTGACTAAGCGAATGAGAATGTGTGGTTGTGAACGAAACAGCTGGAACCTGCTGTTAAAGACAATGAATCTGGTCAGGCGGGCCGCCTGAGGGTCCTGATCAGACAACATGTTTCAGAAATGACAGTTTCAGTCCCTGCGTGTGTTTAAGCCCATTTCTGGCACTTCTAAGGCCCGTAAAGCCAACTTTAAGGCCCTAAAATGTTGCCTAAACATTGTGGACTTGAAACATGTTCAAAAATATGTCTGATGATGGTTCGTTTGGTCGTACGAACGCGATGTTTGCTTAATTACGACGGAATGCGCATAAGCACGAAAAACGATCCAAAAGACGCGACGAATGGATTTTTCTTAAGAAAAACACTAAAGAATAATATAGTCATGCTTACATAAATTTTTGGATGTCCGGATGTATTCAGAACGTAAGTTATGCGCGAAAGTGCAAACTTGTGCACTTTTTGACACTTTTAGTCCCTGAATGACCCAAAAGTTTATTTTAGCACACCGAACACCTCAAAGCTTATTTCTAAGATATGTAAAGGATATTCATGGTATGTTTAACTTATGGTCATGTTCCGGAATGTCTGTTACAGTTCAAATTGGCATACTTTCGCAGTTTGTCAACTTTAGTCCCTGTAAGCGATTTTACTTGATTTTGCCATACCAAAGCCTTCAAAACTTATTTCTAAGTTATGTAGAGGTTATTTAAGGTATGTTAAGCCTATGTCACTATTCCGGAGTGTTTGTTGCATTAAACTGGTTATATTTACGCATCGGTGCGCGTATAACCTTCCAGAAAGCGATTTAGGGTTTGAAATTGAACAAGAATTGATATGTGCAAATGATACACATATTTTTAAAAATCCCAAGTATGAAATATAATATTTCATTGGTTTGGTATTTGTTTGATGGCCGTGGAGGCACAGGTGTTACATGAAGTGGATAAAAGCAAATGAAGAAGGTCCTTCGAGATCTGCTTGCACCGAGCTTCGTTAGTGACCTTCTTACACCTTAATATCACCTTGGAATGGATGGATGTGGATCAAAAATGAAAGTGTGTGTGTGTGTAGTTGAAGCCGTGAGCAAGGGGGGTGGAGGGAGGAGTAGTTTGTTGATGAAGATGATTATAGGAATGTGATGGCCTTGTGGTTTATAAAGGAATCCTCCAACATCTTGTTAACCACTAGATAATATGCTACATTAGTACCATACATGATCTTATTTTATATTCATAGAAAATCAAGTGGGGGATCCCACTTCACAACCGGTTTGGGGGGGGGGGGTTAGGTTTAGTTAGGATGTAATGGTAGGTTAAACTAATTGGTTGGAAGTTAAGTGGAATAATTAGTGGTTTAAGTGTGTTATGTAATATATAGTGTGTTAGAGTATTCGGGGACTCTAACTAGCTTAGAAAAATAAAAACAATGCTTCTAGCATTATTTTAGTGCTCCGGGTATTGTCCGTTTGTTCGGTTACATACCGGTTCGTTAAAGTGCTAAATTGCACCTTTTAGTGTCTTTTAAGTACCCTTCTGCAATACTTTCGATTCCCGACACTTAGGGAAGTATTCTGGATAATAAAACGTAATTTATGCATAATATTCATATGTCTAAAAGCTGTTTAGAGCTGAATTTACTAAAATTCTTCACTTAAAGTGCGTTTTGGGTGCTTTTTAGTGCTTATTTTTGCTTCCGGAGAGTATATATATTAAACCCTTGTATGTACTCTTGGGTTCTATTGTATTCTTGTTGTTGGACCTACACCTAGGCTCCAATTTTATTGTTTGAGTGCTTTCTGCAGTTCTGTTGACACAGTGTGTCTTACCGGTGAGTTTACTAGTATTTTTGACGCAACGCTCTCGTTTATGCATAAAGCAATATTTTGTAGTAAACAACATGCATGAATTCACTTGTTTAGTATGCATTCAGCCATTGCTGATAATTAAGCACATAATTGCAGTCATTAAATAATAATTAAAGTGTACGGAAATTACCGGTTTCGTGCCAGTTGTCACAGTCTCCCCCCGTTAAAAGAATTCCGTCCCGAAATTCAGGCTGAACTAACTCTCGCATGAGTCTTCTTGAATAGGTGGGGATACTTTTCTTTGAACTGGTCTTCGCGTTCCCATGTGTACTCGGGCCCGTGCTTAGAGTTCCAACGTACTTTGACAAGTTTAACAGTGCTCCTCCTGGTCTTGTTGACTTTCCAGTCGGTAACCTCAACGGGTTGTTCTGTAAATCAGAGGGCGTCATCAATATGCACTTCATCCATCGGGATGATCACGTTTTCTTGTGTTGGACTCTTCTTGAGGTTGGATATATGAAACGTATCATGTACTCCATTAAGTTCTTCCGGTAATTCCAACTTGTATGCCACGGTACCAATTCTTTCCAATATTCTGAATGGTCCGATGTATCATGGGTTCAGCTTTCCACGCTTTCCAAATCTGACTACGCCCTTCCAAGTTGAGACTTTTAACAACACTTTGTCTCCCACTTCGAATTCTACTGGTTTTCTTTTCAGATCAGCGTAGCTCTTTTGTCGATCTCGAGCCGCCTTAATGCGCTCTCGGATCTGCGCAATCTTGTCGGTTGTCTCTTGTACAAGTTCAGGACCAACCATACGTTTATCGCCAGCATCTGCCCAACATAAGGGCGATCGGCACTTGCGGCCGTACAGAGCTTCGAACGGTGCGGCTTTTATGCTCGTATGATAGTTGTTATTGTAGGAAAACTCAACTAAAGGTAGATGAGTATCCCAGCTGCCGCCCAGATCCATGACACATGCGCGGAGCATATCTTCTAACGTTTGTATAGTTCGTTCGCTCTGGCCGTCTGTTTGTGGGTGGAATGCCGTGCTTAGATCTAGCTGAGATCCAAAGGCTTCCTGAAAGGATTGCCAGATTCTTGAGACAAAGCGTCCATCTCTGTCTGAAATGATTGAGATAGGCACTCCATGACGTGCCACAATTTCCCTTAAGTATATCTCAGCAAGCTTTCCAGTGCTATCTTTTTCTCGGATCGGTAGGAAGTGCGCAGACTTCGTTAATCGATCGACTATCACCCATATCATATCGTGCCCTCTCGGGGTCCTGGGTAATTTTGTTATGAAGTCCATCGAGATTTGCTCCCACTTCCACATGGGTATCGCTGGTTGTTGTAGTAGGCCAGACAATTTCTGATATTCGGCCTTAACCTTAGCACAGGTTAGGCATTTTCCAACATAAACAGCAACGTCGCTCTTGAGTCTCGGCCACCAATAATATTCTTTCAAATCTTGATATATTTTATCTGATCCTGGATGGATCGAGTATCTGGATTTGTGCGCTTCGTCAAGAATGACTTCCCGTATGCCACCATAGAGCGGAACCCAAATACGCTTCTCAAAGTATAAGGCTCCCTCTTCATTTGGCATCATGTATTTCAACATACCCCGGAGGTATTCAGCTTTACGGTTCTCTCCTTTAAGAGCTTCTTGTTGTGCATCACGAATGCGTGCAGTGAGGTTCGTTCGAATGGTCATTTCCAACGCTCGAACCCTTAGGGTCTTAACCCTTTCTTTTTGACTTAGCGCGTCCGCTACAACGTTTTCCTTTCCAGGATGTTACTTAATCTCACAGTCATAATCATTTAGCAGCTCGACCCATCGCCGCTAGCGCATATTTAATTCCTTCTGATCAAATATGTGTTGTAGGCTTTTGTGATCTGTGAAAATTGTACATCGAGTACCATATAAATAATGTCGCCAGATCTTCAAGGCGAATACCACCGCTCCCAGCTCCAGGTCGTGAGTGGTGTAGTTTCTTTCATGTACCTTCAATTGTCTTGAAGCGTAAGCGATGACTTTTTGGCGCTGCATAAGCACGCAACCCAAGCCTTGTCGTGAAGCGTCACAGTATACCACGAAGTCATCAGTGCATTCGGGTAATGATAGTATCGGTGCATCGCATAGCTTGTTCTTAAGTAGCTGAAAGGCTTCTTCCTGTTTGTAACCCCAGTCGTATTTCTTGTCTTTTTGAGTAAGGGTCATTAGCGGTTGAGCTATCTTTGAGAAATTCTCGATGAATCGCCGATAATAGCCCGCTAAGCCCAAAAATTGTCGAACTTCAGTTGGGGTCTTGGGAGCTTCCCAATTCTTTATTGCTTCTATCTTGGAATGGTCTACATGAATGCCCTTCTCATTCACAATGTGACCAAGAAATTGTACTTCGCGAATCCAGAATTCGCATTTTGAGAATTTTGCATAAAGCTTCTCTTTCTTCAGTAGTTCCAAGATGGTTCTGAGATGTTGCTCGTGCTCTTCTTTCATTCGCGAGTAAATCAGGATATCATCGATAAATACAATCACGAATTTATCGAGATATGGTTTGCATACGCGGTTCATCAGATCCATAAAGACCGCTGGTACATTCGTCAGCCTGAATGGCATTACAAGAAATTCGTAGTGCCCATAGCGTGTTCTGAATGCAGTCTTTGGTACGCTTTCCTCTTGGATTCTTAGCTGATGGTATCCAGATCGAAGGTCGATCTTGGAATAGTAGATTGATCCTTGCAATTGATCAAATAAGTCATCAATCCTCGGTAGTGGATACCGATTCTTGATCGTGAGCTTGTTTAGTTCCCTGTAGTCGATACACACCCGCAGAGTTCCATCCTTCTTCTGTACGAACAATACCGGAGCTCCCCAGGGCGAGAAGCTTGGCCTTATAAATCCTTTATCCAACAACTCCTGGAGTTGTGTAGATAATTCTTGGATTTCGGATGGTGCAAGTCGATAGGGTGCCTTGGCTACAGGAGCGGCTCCTGGAACCAAGTCTATACGGAATTCGACTTGTCGTTGCGGAGGTAGTCCTGGCAGATCTTCAGGGAACACATCAGGAAATTCCTTCACCACAGGAATGTCTTCAAGTTTCGGCTCCTCAGCCTTCTTATCCACAACGTGTGCTAGGAAGGCAACACATCCTTTCCTTAAGAACTTCTGTGCCTTCATACAACTGATGATTCGAAGAGGTGCGTCTCGCTTTTCTCCATGTACGATGAGAGTTTCATCATTTGCCAAAGGGATGCGAATGATTTTCTCATGACAAATAACCTCAGCGTTGTTCTTGGACAACCAGTCCATTCCGACTACTACATCGAAGCTACCCAATTGAATAGGTAAGAGGTCGATGTTAAATCTTCGTTCACCAAGTTCTAGTGTGCAGCCTCTAACGACTTCACTCGATTCAACAAGTTTACCGTTGGCTAGTTCTATGGAATAAGGAATTTCTAATCTACTAGATTCTATTCCGAGTATGCGTTTAAATTCCACAGACATGAAGCTATAATAGGCGCCAGTGTCAAATAATATGGATGCAAAGTGATTGTTAATGAGAAACGTACCGGTGACCACGTTAGGGTCCTCGCGTGCGTTCTTTGCTCCAATCACAAATGCCCGAGCCTGAGCATTGTTTCCCTTTGGGCAGTCCTTCATGAAATGATCATTGCTTCCACAACTGAAGCATCCTTGGTTCCGCCCCTTCCCGTTACCATTCTTGTTACCAGCGCCATTTCCATTCCGGTTCTTTCCTTTTCCCCAACAGTCTTCTGTTTGATGACCCAATCTACCACATTTGTCGCACCTTGGAATACGACAAGCTCCTTCATGATGATACTTACATTTTTGGCATTTAGGCATGGTGCCTTGGTATCCTTTGGTTGCAAGGGTTTTCGTTTCCTGAGGCGGGTTAGTGTCGCGCTTCTTGCTGAAACCTTTGTTGTTGCGAGTTGCTTGGTTCAGGTTTGCATGTTTCCTTTTCTTGTCACAGGACGACTCAGCATGTGTCTCGGTCTTCTCTGTTGGATTCAACGATAACTTCTTCATACGAACACAATCTTCAGTAAGGCTGACAGCCAGAGTTACAGCCTCGGTGATTGTTTGTGGTTTGGCCGACGTTACCATGCCACGAAATTATGGGGCCAGTCCCCAAATGTAGCGTTCAACATGCTTAAATTCAGGAGTCACCATGTAAGGAAGCACTCTAGACAGATCGTGGAACCTTCGAGTGTAGCCATTAATGTCAGCACCTTCCATGGTCAAGTGCCAGAACTCTGTTTCCAGTCTTTGGAGTTCAGCACGAGAGCAGTACTTCTCTCTCATTCTTTCCTTCAGTTCATCCCAAGTTAGGACATAAGCGGCATCATCACCCAAAGTTTGGGCTTGCAGGTTCCACCAAGTCAGAGCTTCATCGACAAACAATCCGGTAGCAAAAGTGACTTGCTGATCCGCGGTACACTTGCTCATGAGGATAGTAGCTTCAGTCTTCTCCGTCCAGCGCACAAATGCTACTGCACCTCCTGTGCCGTCATAGTTCATTGGCTTGCAGTCGAGGAACTGCTTGAAAGTGCAACCTTGAGCTGCGTTTCCTCCAGACGAATCTCCATGCCCGTTACGTCTAGCATTGCTTGGTCCTCCACTTTCTTGAGTACGGTTCGCCTCGTACTGGGCGATAGCAGCGGAGATCCTTTCTTCTAGTAGAGCGTTCAACTCTTCAGCGGTTCTTGGCAGTGGGGGAGGAGGAGGTTGATCACGAGCGTTCACAGCTTTCATGGGTGCCATGTTCTGACAGAACATAACACAACAGGGTTAAACATTTGTTTGATATCATCACACTAGACATTAGTAGTATATATATATTCACAGGTATATACCACATAAGTGACATCAAACAATTATTACTCTAGCAGAGTACTTAGTAGGCTTGCACTGAGGGAATCTATACGTGACAAGACTTGCTGTGGTTTCTGTGCACTGAATTCCATAATTATGTATGCATCCATAATTACGTAACTCCTTGCACAGTCCGCACAGTTCGTTTCATCCGCGTATTTCTTTCTTCAGATAAGCCATTGCTTTCAGGTAAAGTCACGTATACTTGTGACATTCTACTACTGGTATATGCTAATTATCACACATAATTGCAAGTAATTTCTCGTCAACAACAGGTGCTACTCAAGTGCACTCTAAGTCTCGTAGTGTCTTTTCTAGACTCTTGTAACTAGTTTTAGGTAGTGGATGTCGCGGGACGTTTTATGCAATGAAAACTCTTTGAAAAATTGTTTTTGTGAAAGGATCCTAGAGATTGTAGACTAGACTCGAGAAGGAATCCTGGTTCACTACAATCGCAGCTCTGATACCAATCTGTCACACCCCTTTCTGCGGCGGAAGCACGAGGTGTCATCATGAAAGGTTCTCATTCCATACGAAAGGTAAGCATACTATATGCTCAAAAATAACTTCAAACATTACATTACTGAAAACATATGTCAAGTGTTTACAACACGAGATAGCATATTGTCTTAAAAGTCGCAACTTTATTTAACGATAAACAAAGCGACATCCACGAGCATGAGTAAGACCACGCGCACATCCATTCTAGTTACCTGAAATACATGTGAGTTTTGGAAAAAAAAAAACGTCAACATAATGTTGGTGTGAATTCATACAGTTTTTGTATTTCACGTTTGTATACTTTGTATGAAAACATAGTTTGTGTCATGTATAAATCAAGTTTTCATATATAAATCAAGTATCCATGTGTACACCACGTACTCATGTATAATTCAAGTTTTTCTTGTGTACCCCACGTACTCAAGTATAATTCCCGTTTTCTTGAGTACCCCACGTACTTCAAGTATAATTCAAGTTTTTCTTGAGTACCCCACGTACTTCAAGTATTAATCAAGTTTTAGTATGGTATGAATTTTATGTAAATAAAGTATTCCTGTAAGTATCAGGATTGTTAATGGGTTGCAAGGCCATTAACATGTGACACGACATAGGATGTCACCAAAACTTAGGCATTTTTCTAGTTGGCATATTCTGAGACACAAAAGCACTACTCGATACTCATCCTCACCGAGAGTGTGGCTGCCCGTCACCCGTTAGATCTAACCTTTTGTTCTGCGGTCTAGGTATATTGTTGATTAATGGTGCTTATGTACCCTATTCGTGACACGATTTCTCGTATCATTTCTCATAACGCATCATACTTGGTACTCGTCCTCACCAAGTGCGCTTCTTGTATTCTTATATCTCATCACATTTGGTACTCGTCCTCACCAAGTGTGCTTCTTGTTATCAAACCATTTATAAACATTGTAAAAATTGTAACATGTATTTCACCCCCGAAGTTATAAAACTGAAAACAGTTAAAGAAAAGGGGGAGCATGAACTCACTACTTTGCGTTCATTGCGTCGTAAACTTCACCGGATTTGCTTAATTAACGTCGTGACCTATACACGTTTTCCTAACGTTAGTCACTAGACTTGTGTCGCACAAGTACAGTCACTCTCTTTTGTATATGTTTTCTTGTGTTAAAAATAACTTATATTTTTAACTAAGTGTCTTACTTATATTATTTTCTCAAAAATTAATATAAGTATCTCATGTTTTGCACTTTGCACCCGAATTATGAATCTTGTATGTTGTATGTATATTTTTACGTTTATACTTCTCATGAGTATTTAGTGTATTTTTAAGTCTTAATACACTAGCACGTATAACACATACTATACACACTTAGCACAAAAGTTGGTGATCAAATAATATATATTTTTCTCTCAAAAATATATATACTTAATATCCATTTTTATATTTGAAGAAATCATCATTTCTTATCACCAAAAATTAGGGAAACCTTGGTAATATTTTTCGATACATTTTTAGGGAATAAGTTTATCAAAAACTTATATTTTTCTAAGTGTCAAAATTTATAAAAATTTTGACAGAGTTTCCCCTAAAAATGGAGGCTTCCCATGTTTTCAAAACATGTGTTTATTTTCTTTTAAAATCCTCAACAACCAATTTCTCAACAACAATCAACAACAATATATACTAATTTCTCTATTTCATGAACTTGAGAATTTACAAAAGTGTGTAGTAACCTACTAGCTCATTTATTAAGTCTTGTTATCTTTAAAAATAAAATTAGTTTCTCAGAAACTTTATTTTTAAAGAACTTGGAGTTTTACAACTTCTAGTCAAGATTTTCAAAAATACTTCTTTGTTAAATTTCTTGTTACACAAGTGTTTACATACTTGTATATTTACTAAAAATGTTTCTTGTTCATAAAATATCCGGGTTTTAACATGACTTGCATCTTTCACTTGGTTCTTCCGAGAAACCACTTGTAGATCTTTAGATCTACATGTTTAGAAGCTTATTTTGCAAGAAAATTTATATTTACCCAAGTTCATGTTTCATGGATGGAAAGTTTCATCATCTTTCATAAATTTAACACTAACATACTACTAGTTCATGTTCTTGAACATGGACTAGTATGTCTAGATGATGATCCATCTTGTTTCTACTAACAACAACATCAAATAATCACAACTACACAAGATTTACAAGATTTACACACATAACTTCTCTTTATCCACCCTTTAATGCTTTATGTTTAAGACTTGTTCATGTTCTTTGGAGTTTCTTCATATTTTACCATTCTATCATCTATTAACCACTAATAATAAGAACAAGATGAAGATTTGAAGCACTTACTACTAGCACAAGGCTAGGGGAGTTCAAGAGGACAAATGAAGTGGATAAAAGCAAATGAAGAAGGTCCTTCGAGATCCGCTTGCACCGAGCTTCGTTAGTGACCTTCTTACACCTTAATATCACCTTGGAATGGATGGATGTGGATCGAAAATGAAAGTGTGTGTGTGTGTGTAGTTGAAGCCGTGAGCAAGGGGGGGTGGAGGGAGGAGTAGTTTGTTGATGAAGATGATTATAGGAATGTGATGGCCTTGTGGTTTATAAAGGAATCCTCCAACATCTTGTTAACCACTAGATAATATGCTACATTATTACCATACATAATCTTATTTTATATTCATAGAAATCAAGTGGGGGATCCCACTTCACAACCGGTTTTTTTTTTGGGGGGGGGGGGGGGGTTAGGTTTAGTTAGGATGTAATGGTAGGTTAAACTAATTGGTTAGAAGTTAAGTGGAATAATTAGTGGTTTAAGTGTGTTATGTAATATATAGTGTGTTAGAGTATTCGGGGACTCTAACTAGCTTAGAAAAATAAAAACAATGCTTCTAGCATTATTTTAGTGCTCCGGGTATTGTCCGTTTGTTCGGTTACATACCGGTTCGTTAAAGTGCTAAATTGCACCTTTTAGTGTCTTTTAAGTACCCTTCTGCAATATTTTCGATTCCCGACACTTAGGGAAGTATTCTGGATAATAAAACGTAATTTCTGCATAATATTCATGTCTAAAAGCTGTTTAGAGCTGAATTTACTAAATTTCTGCACTTAAAGTGCGTTTCGGGTGCTTTTTAGTGCTTATTTTTGCTTCCGGAGAGTATATATATTAAACCCTTGTATGTACTCTTGGGTTCTAATGTATTCGTGTTGTTGGACCTACACCTAGGCTCCAATTTTATTGTCTGACTGCTTTCTGCAGTTCTGTTGACACAGTGTGTCTTACCGGTGAATTTACTAGTATTTTTGACGCAACGCTCTCGTTTATGCATAAAGCAAAATTTTGTAGTATTATGCGTTCAGCCATTGCTGACAATTAAGCACATAATTGCAGTCATTAAATAATAATTAAAGTGTACGGAAATTACCGGTTTCGTGCCAGTTGTCACATCATATGTGACACCCATGACGAAACCAGGTACACCCTAAACGGTCGAAAACTGTAAAGCACATTTAACACTTTAATCTCGCGAAAACCCTAAAACATGTGTGACTTATATGCTTGATTAAACGATATCTGTTATGCCTCGGAGGAATCCGAGAACACGTTATGACTAACATGGCACTAATAAGGGCCAACAGTGCGAAGTTGGTGTCCTTAGCCTTGAAACACGTATTAAACGGGAGTGTTCCGTTTAACAGCGCCTTAAACCTTTGACATTGATTATTAGGTTATCGGTAGCATCATTTAGGATTTCGAGTTCCAGGAACAACTTAGTTTTGTGCCATAGACTGTGACATAAGGTTTGAAGCCAATCAGAGATCGGGCACGCAAAACGAAGCAGCTTCCCGGTTAGGGAAACGCCTTCGTTTCAGGAATAACATAAGGCAATCAAAATGCAAGGAACGATCGATCAAGCTTAAAAACACTTAAACCACCCTAATACGAGTCTTTTATGATTAAAACGTAACTGGGTTCGGATTTCAAGACGGTTATGCATGATTTTTAAAACCGAGTCTTCTGACACTAAGTACGCGTGAAACGGAGTCCGTCACACAAATCGAGAACGCGCGCGGGACCCGTAAATGAACCTAACCACTCAACAAAAGATAAACATCATCTTTAAGCGCTCATAACGAAGCACGAGGTGTCCCTTGTGGGACCCAGACCCAAACCGCCCCACCCCCTTATTTTATTATATTTTTTCTTTTTAATCCTTTTATTTATTCCATTTTCATCCAAAATTTCCATGAGACCTGCACCCTCACACTTGAATCTCAGCTGATCTTGTCCTAAACACCATCAAATCCAAGGTATTAGCCTTGTTTCTTATAGTTTTAACAATGATTTCTTAATTATACATGATTTACAACCTAAAAGCCCTTTTTAATCCATGAATTTTGAAGGTTTAAACAAGTTTAGGGGCTGAATAAGAACACCATGGGAGTTCCCTGGTGTTATATGGCAGCCATGGTTACAAATCTTTGAGTTTTGATACCCTAATCAACAACTATTCGACAAAAATCGCATAACTATTCGATTAACCGAAAAACAATGAAACAAAGCTTGATTGATCTAAGTTCTAGCATATTTGGATTGTACTTGATGTGGAGGTACTAAATATAGCCCACACATACTTCTGGACTCACAAGGAATGCTCGGAATCGAAGGAATCGCTAGGTATATGACCCGAAACTTGAATCTGGACTAGGCAGAATATTGTTCGGACTAACTTGATCCGTGCTACTTGGATTGAGCTGAAATTTGGTGTGGTGATGAAGGGTAGTGTTAGGAAGGTTCACGTAAAATATTAGAATTTTTAGAATTTTCTATGATTTTTGGTGAAATTTTGACTGTTTTACCAAAAGAATTCTGGAAAAAATACCAAACGGATTCAATAAATAACCAAATTTTACAGAGACACTAAGGAACACGTGGGATGTTTTGGGAAAAATCGGAGTCCATTGTTTGATTTTTGTTTTGGGTTAAAAATCCGCATTTTTGTGAATTTTCGGTAGCCGGAAACGCACCGAAACGAAATTGGAAAAATTTTAAAATTTTTGGAGATGTTTCTAGAAACATAAGGGATGTCTAGAAATTTTTTGGAAATTTTTGGATCAATGATGGTAATTAATATTAATTATGTGGTTAAATATGGTTTTATAAATAATTTATTTAGACAAGTAAAATGCCAAAATAAATTTCCAGAAATTTTTCCCATATTCTACAAATTTTTACAGAGTGATATAAAAATTTTCAGAATTTTATTCAAATTATAGATAAAATGGGAATTTTGGAATTAAAAATGGGTTATTTTAAATCAATTTCGGCAGTTTACCGTGTAACGAACCTGCCGGAACTGGGAACTGACCCAACCCGACAAATACTATAATTGAAACACGGGGAGTATTCCGGGAGATTCCAGGGCAGATTGGACACTCGGGGTGTGTCCAATACCATTTCGGAAAATCCCCGACTGTGGAAACGGAAACTCAAAATTGGGCAACCTGGACTCCCCAAACACCCAAACTCCCTTAATGAAAAATTAATCATTCTTAAATAACAACGTGTTGGCACTATTGGTATTCCCGTACCATTATCCGAACACGTTAAACAACTGACATTGACTGGCTTGCGAAACGGTGCCCGGAAGCCAAACTGAAAACTAATACTACCCTGACCTCCATCACCATACTCGTGTCCTATAGACTCAATCTGGGGTGAAAACTCCTGACCAAATCCAAGTTATAACCATTACCGACTTAGATACTGATTTGAGTCCTTACTTGCATGTGTGCTATTAAAGCTGATTTCGTTGATTAAACACTCTTTAGCCGAGACTACTATTTACACTGTGAGTTCACTTCCCCCACTTTTAAACT
This sequence comes from Helianthus tuberosus, assembly GCA_030545235.1. Lineage (NCBI taxonomy): Eukaryota > Viridiplantae > Streptophyta > Magnoliopsida > Asterales > Asteraceae > Helianthus > Helianthus tuberosus. The sequence continues at coordinate 16,732 of JARYGA010030922.1, forward strand.
ATTTTCCTGTTTTCTGGGGTGAATTGCATGTTACAAACTGTGTTAATTGCTCAAACTGTATGATGTGAATTATCTAACACACGATATTAGCCCCGATACAAGTGATTAACGTAAGCCGTGGGCAATGGATAGTACTATTGGTCGGACAAACCCAGTTGCCGCCGGATAGGTGCGGCCGGCAGCTAGGCAACTGCACGCGTCCTAACCAGGTTATGTTGTTAGACATAACTACCCGAGGGCATTGAACTTCGTGAGATGCAGGTGGTGCGAGTATGTGTCTGTGTGACACGGTACGATTAAAACAGTCTAGGTTTCACTTGTGACACTCGTGTAATTCCATTTATGAACCGTGATATGTGCAATTAAACATGTTGATACATTTTAAAACGAAACAACCAAACCAGTGGAACTCACCAGCAGCGTTTAGCTGACCCTTTTTAAAACTAACATGCATTTCAGGTAACTTGAGACTGATGTGATCCGTGTATGTTGTTCAAGACGTGTTTATTGGCAAATATTGAGATAGACGCATGCGACTTAGAAGACTTATGTGGTTCATGGGAACACGCAGTTGTGACATACATGTAGTATGTAATCAACATTTTGTAATTAATAAAGTGTAGTGTCTTTATAAACAATGTGCTTGTACCAGAGGTGTCTGTTGCATCCCATGTTTTTTTTCTTCCGTTTCAAATTGGGGTGTGACAGAAGATGGTATCAGAGCCATTGGTTATAGAGAATTAGGTACCTTTAAGGAAACCTAGACTATAACTCCAGGTTCGGACCTTAGTGGACATCACTGGAAAATTATCCACTACTAAAAGTAGTTAATGAACACTGTAAAGTATCCTATTGGCGAGTACCAGGATGGCCTTGTGGGGCAAGTGTGTTATTATGGTCCGGAACGTAATAACAGACTTGCTCAAACGAGGCGGTGTTGGGAAAGTCGTGGTAATAAACACGCTTAAATATGTGGAGTGATACATGCGTGTACCAAGGTGATAGTGTGTGGATTGATACATGAATTGGGACTGGTGGATTATACGTTACTGCATGTGCCTTAGTGATAGGCAGAAAACTGGTATTACAGTCCATTCCACATTCCTGCTGATCACATATTTAATATATACTAGAGTTTGATTCCTATCACTCACACAGTTGTTACTTATACTTTATGATGTGAGAACTCAAGACTTTATTATGATACGATCTCACCAACTCTACTCTTATAGCTACTATAACGATGGTTATATACTAGAGTGATACTTGAAAAAGAACATAGATACCCAAAGAACGCTCAGGTCGTTCTGATAGACTGGGAGGACATGTACGGATCCTTACTCCACTTCTCGTTGCTTCACATTCGATTGTAATACAGTCGTAGAGTTTAAGCATCTTATGAACTTTTTCGTCCGTGAATCCACGATCCATTTGATTGTCCGCTGGATTCCTCTTCTGTTTACAATATTGGCTTTAGCCTTCACGTCGTGTGATACTAGAATGCTTCGTGGTATTCCTTAGCACATGTTTCGATATATGTTATATCTGAATATGACGATCTCCGGGTTATGGAGATGGCATGGAGCGCGTGAATAAGTTACCCTTCCCGTTGTCATTCGGTTCCATTGGGTATAAATTTTGTGATGATACAGATTCCTTGGAACGCTTTGCGTTGTGAAATCTCGTTTCGTGTGACCGTCGGTTACATTGTGTTTTTTTTTCTCGATTAATTTCGGATTTCAGTTGGTTATTCACGGAAAGTAATATTAGGCCTGAATATTTTGGTGAACGGAACATTGATCATGTATATGGGTGTGGTGGATATGCTGCGGTACTTCCTATATTATATAAACACCCGGCTACATTATCAAGGTACCGTTACTCAGGGCAGACGGGCTTCATGTTGCGATCCGTTCGGTTATGTTTTGGGCAATGCAGTGTTGAGACTTCAACCCTGGTTGATGCGAAAGATGAGGCCACAGTTGTTGTAACCACGATATCTATACACGTTTGCGGTAATTCTAAATGAAAGGTAGTTGGGTCGACATATAACGACCTTTGGGTTAATCCTGGGGAAAGCTAAACCGTAAATCTAATAGTCCCGATCATTCCAGATGAAGGGACTAGTGAATCTTTCGAATATGTCCCTAGGATATCGTACTCATCCAGAGGGAGGATTTCCTGTGATAAGCACGTATTGTATACTTAAAAATAAGAATAAGATTTCAACGCTACAACTAATTCTCTTCAAACCTGCAGAGTTACTTAAAATACACTACGAATTGTAACTACCTCGATGTGCGATACCAAGTCAAACCAAACGACCCAAGTGGAAATCGGTGCTTGGTTGGATGCACCAACGGGCTGCAAAATGGCATTCATAACCTCTACTCGTATCCTAGCCGTCAGAGTGCTAGGCTTACCTCGATTGAGTAAGGTTTTCATTCAGCTTTTCTTAAAGTTGATCCTGTTATTTCAAGAGGTTGCCGAGCGATTATGGATCTATGTTATTACATTTCCTAGCAGCAGGTATTCCTTTCCTTCCCTATTAAGACACAGAACTGACTAATCCTAAGGCAAAGAGTCGACAAACTCCACGACCCTAGCCTTGACCAACTCGGGGGCTGGGTCGTCTTTTCTTGTTTATGGTATTACGAATATGAGACTATCGGGAAGAATCAAATTCAGTGGTCAACTGTCCCTATCGGAACTAGGGTGACTATGGATTCGGGCTCTAGCCCATTGGTTCATAAAACCACACGATTTTCCCAATCTAAACCGAGATGGTTTTGCATGAGCTGAACTCAACGAGCACTTTATGAAGTGCAAACCAATGGAGTTTAATGGAACTGAAGGACCGAACGGGTTTGTGAAATGGATCGAGAAGTCAGAATCGGTCCTTAACATAAGTAATTGTCCGGGTGACTATGCGGTAAAGTATACAGCTTGCACTTTTACCGAACACACTTTGAACTGGTGGAATGCTAGCGTGCAATCTCACGGGCAGGACGCGATTAATGCTATGACGTGGGATGATCTTAAGATACTAATAAGAGAAAGGTTTTGTCCAGCTCACGAAATTCAGAAGCTAGAGCATGAGTTTTGGAACCTGCAGATGCAAGGTGCGGATCATGCAGGTTACACAAATCGCTTCAATGAACTAGCACGCATCTTGCCAGATATGGTTCAACCGGAGTCCAAGAGGATCGAGAGGTATATCTGGGGACTGGCCCCGGAAGTAAGGAGTATCATTAATTCGGTGGAGCACCTGACCATGCACGGAGTGGTAGCTAGGTCAGGCACGGTTACGTACGACATGGTTAGACGCAAGATTTTGACAATGCCGGGAGAGCCGGCAGGAAATAAGCGAGAGGCCCCGGAAAGTAGTCGAGCGGGGGCAGCCATACCGAAGAGGGGGAGACCCACTAGTCAAAGCTACGCCATGACTACACCAACGGGAAACTCTGGTGGCTATAAAGGAACAGCCCCAAAATGCAACAAGTGCACTTTGCACCACTATGGTGCATGTCGAGTAGGGATCTGCTCGAGGTGCCATACAAGTGGACATTATACCCAAAACTGTAAGACACTATTGGAACCCAACCGTTTCCAAACCCCAAGGCCTCAGCCACTTCAGCAACGACCCCAACCACCAACGCAGCAGATTACCTACCCTCGTACTTGCTACGGATGTGGCAGTACGGAGCACTTCTGAAGAAGCTGCCCAAAGTTTGCTTAACAGCCAGCAGGAAGGGATACGCAGGGCCAAGCTTCTACCTCAAATGCAGCTAGAGGTCGTGCCTTTATACTTGGGTCTGGTGATGCAAGCCAAGATCCGAATGTGGTGACAGGTACATTCCTCGTTTCCGATCAGTTGCTTCAGTATTTTTGATACGGGCGCGGATAGGAGTTATGTTTCGGCTGCATTTTTGCCATTGTTGAATATGCCTGCTACTGACTTGAAACAACCATATTCAATTGAACTGCCAACGGGAAACCGGTCACTAGTTACCAACTCATTTGTAACTGCCCTATAACCTTTAATGATCACCAGTTTTCTATTGACCTCTTACCCGTAGAACTGGGTAGTTTCGATATTGTCGTAGGAATGGACTGGATGTCCAAGCATTATGCAAGAGTGTTGTGTAAACAAAAGGTGGTAAAGATTCTGGTAGTACGCGAATACCTCGACGTGTTCCCGGAGGAATTGCCCGGATTGCCGCCCAATAGGCAAGTCGAGTTCCGGATCGACCTCATAACAGGAACGGCACCTGTCGCTAAAGCTCCGTACCATCTTGCACTATCTGAAATGATAGAGCTATCCACACAACTGCAGGAGTTACCTGATCGTGGTTTTATCCGTCCCAGCTATTCTCCCTGGGGAGCCCCAGTTTTGTTCGTAAAGATGAAGGATGGAAGCTTTCGGATGTGTATTGACTACCGGGAGCTGAACAAGGTTACCATAAAGAATCGATATCCTCTTCCACGAATCGATGATTTATTTGATCAGTTGCAAGGAGCCTGTTACTTTTCCAAAATCGATCTTAGATCCGGTTATCATCAAGTGAAAGTTCAAGAGGATGATATCCCTAAAATAGCCTTTCGAACTCGGTACGGTCACTATGAGTTCCTGGTTATGCCCTTCGGGTTAACCAACGCACCCGTGGTATTTATGGACCTTATGAACCGAGTTTGTAAACCATATCTAGATAAATTCTTCATAGTCTTTATTGACGATATTTTGATCTATTCCAAGAGTAAAAAGGAACACGAGCACCATATACGAGCCATACTAGAGATATTGAGGAAAGAGAAGTTGTACGCCAAGCTTTCAAAGTGTGACTTCTGGTTACAAGCGGTGCAATTTTTAGGACATGTGGTAGATCAACAAGGGATTCATGTTGACCCTAGTAAGATCGAAGCTATTAAGAATTGGCAAGCGCCTAAGTCTCCGAAAGAGATACGCTAATTCTTGGGATTGGTTGGATATTACCATCGCTTTATTGAAAACTTTTCCTGCATTGCTCAATCCTTAACTGCCTTGACACAGAAAGATCGAAAGTACGAATGGGGCGAAGAACAAGAAACAGCTTTTCAGCTGTTAAAACAAAAGTTATGTGAGGCGCCAATTTTGACTTTGCCAGAGGGCAATGATGACTTTATAGTGTATTGCGACGCATCTTGACGTGGTCTAGGATGCGTATTGATGCAGAGAAACAAGGTTATTGCATATGCTTCCAGATAATTGAAAGTGCATGAAAAGAACCATACAACGCATGATTTAGAGCTGGGCGCAGTGATTTTTGCACTTAATATCGTGAGGCATTACTTGTACTGTACAAAATGTACAATTTATACAGATCACAAGAGCCTCCAACATATATTCGATCAAAAGGAGCTAAATATGAGACAACGCAGATGGGTGGAGCTATTGAACGATTACGATTGTGAAATAAAATACCATCCAGGTAAGGCTAACGTAGTAGCCGATGCCTTGAGTAGAAAAGACCGAGTAAGGCCGCTCAGAGTGCGAGCTCTTGGGATGACTGTTCAAACCAGTCTTAAAGAGCAGATTCGTAATGCTCAAATGGAAGCTTTGGAGGAAGGCCAACTGAATAGCGAAAACTTACACGGAAATGAAGGGAATTTTGTGAGGAAACCGGATGAAGTGTTGTATTTCAAAAATAGGGTATGGATTCCTACTCTCCATGACCTACGTCAACTGGTTATGGATGAGGCTCATAAATCTAAGTACTCTATTCACCCCGGTACAGACAAGATGTACCACGACCTTATGGAATTTTATTGGTGGCCATGTATGAAAAGGACGTAGCAGAGTACGTGAGCAAATGCTTGACTTGTGCCCGTGTAAAGGCACAATACCAGAAACCCTCAAGAATGTTACAGCAACCCGAAATACCTCAATGGAAATGGGAGAAAATCACGATGGATTTCGTCTCGTGACCCACCTTCCAAAAACACCCCGAGGTCATGATGCGATTTGGGTAGTAGTAGATAGACTAACCAAATCGGCACACTTTATTCCGATTCGTACTACCTACAACACCGAGAAATTGGCCGAGAACTACACGAATGAAATTATGGCTAGACACGGGGTACCAGTTGCAATCATTTCAGACCGTGATAGTTATGTCACTTCACACTATTGGCAACAGTTACAAGAAGCTTTGGGGACTAGAATAGACCTGAGTACGGCTTACCATCCCCAAACCGACGGCCAATCAGAACGAACAATCCAGACATTGGAGGATCTGCTTCGTGCTTGCACCCTAGACTTTGGAGGAAGTTGGGATAAGCACCTTCCCGTCATTAAATTCTCTTACAATAACAGCTATCATAGTAGCATACAAGCTGCACCGTACGAAGCACTATATGGCCGGAAGTGCAGATCGCCACTTTGTTGGGCTGAAGTGGGCGATACTCAACTCACAGGGTCTGAACTAATTTAAGAGATGACAGACAAGGTGCATAAGATCCAAAGTAGACCGAAAGCGGCCCGAGATTGGAAGAAAAGTTACGCCGATGTTCGCAGGAAACCGTTGTCGTTTGAGGTAGGTGACAAAGTACTATTAAAAGTGTCACCGTGGGAAGGAGTGATCAGGTTTGGCAAGATGGGAAAGTTGGCTCCAAGATACATTGGGTCGTATGAAATTATTGCTAAGGTTGGATCTGTAGCGTACCGACTGAAACTACCAGATGAACTGAGCACAATTCACGATGTCTTCCACGTATCCAACTTAAAGAAATGTCTCACGGATGAAGCAACTATTATACCGTTAGAAGATGTGCACATTGATGACAAACTCCACTTTGTGGAGGAACCGGTAGAAATAGTAGACGGGAAGACCAAATAACTACGTTATAACAAAATCTCGCTGGTGAAAGTCCGGTGGAACTCGAAGCAAGGACCTGAGTATACATGGGAACGGAAGGATGAGTGCCGTAGAAAGTACCCACATCTCTTCCCTAACTAGACGAATTGATTTTCGGGGACGAAATTTCTAAACCAGGGGAGACTGTGACACCCATGACGAAACCAGGTACACCCTAAACGGTCCAAAACTGTAAAGCACATTTAACACTTTAATCTCGCGAAAACCCTAAAAATATGTGTGACTTATATGCTTGATTAAACGATATCTGTTATGCCTCGGAGGAATCCGAGAACATGTTATGACTAACATGACACTAATAAGGGCCAACAGTGCGAAGTTGGTGTCCTTAGCCTTGAAACACGTGTTAAACGGGAGTGTTCCGTTTAACAGCGCCTTAAACCTTTGACATTGATTATTAGGTTATCGGTACCATCATTTAAGATTTCGAGTTCCAGGAACAACTTAGTTTTGTGCCATAGACTGTGACACAAGGTTTGAAGCCAATCAGAGATCGGGCACGCAAAACGAAGCAGCTTCCCGGTTAGGGAAACGCCTTCGTTTCAGGAATAACATAAGGCAATCAAAAGTGCAAGGAACGATCGATCAAGCTTAAAAACACTTAAACCACCCTAATACGAGTCGTTTATGATTAAAACGTAACTGGGTTCGGATTTCAAGACGGTAATGCATGATTTTTAAAACCGAGTCTTCTGACACTAAGTACGCGCGAAACGGATTCCGGCACGTAAATCGAGAACGCGCGCGGGACCCGTAAACGAACCTAACCACTCAACGGAAGATAAACATCATCTTTAAGCTGTAACAACCCGCACTTTCGTGCGTTGTTACTACTCGATATACTCGTTACGCCTAGCACCAGAGATTCGGATCATAATGTAACTATAACGTATATATCGCTATTCGAAGGATAATCGCATATTCTCGAAAGACAATATTGTTATACTATACACAATTATCACGAACACTAACACTCACGGAGGCATTGAGTGAGGACCTATTCTACCCTTCTCAGTGGCTGTGATGTGTCGAACGCAGACAATTAACGCTAACAGAGACGCTCGGGTGAGTGCTATAACTCCAGTCGTCGTGACGATGATGACAACACGAGTGAATGGTACCCCGTCAGTCATTGTGGCACAAATCGCAATAACGTTCACGATGACGTCGAAAAAGGACCTATACTACCCTCCTTGATGGCCGTGAAACGTCGCTAATAATCGCATACTCGAATTGGAAGCCGAAGGTTATATCGAAACTTTGGAATATGGATACGTAAATACGACCCTTAGTGATATATATACGTATATAATAATAATATGAATTTACTATGAAAAGCGCGTACTTCGGAAACTATCGTAACTAAAAAAAAAGCGAAGAAATTCATCGCGTCAGGATAGCCATCCGGACAGATAGCAATCCGGGCGGATAGCGATCCGGACGGACAGCTATCCGCACGGATGGGCTATCCGCACGACTTGGCTATCCGCACGACTGGGCTATCCGCACGACTGGGCCATCTGCACGACTAGGCCATCCGCACGATTTGGCCATCCGGACCAAAACCCACTTCAGCTCCACTTTTGCCTATAAATACCATGTCACATCACTTGAATAGTGATGTGACAGCTCCCGCTCGGCCAAACACGCCCAGGACCCTTTTTCTCTCGATTTCCTCACGATTCCGGTAAGATTTCAACCTAAAACTTGTACTTCTATGATCTACACTCAATTCTACATCATTCTATCTTCCAAAACTCAATCTCTAACCGTGAAATCTACTGATTTGAGGCGTTTTGAGGTGATGTCACCAAGAGTTCTTGTGAACTTCAAGTTGTGGCCTCATTCCACTATAAACGACTCAGATATGGGTGATTTCCACATGTTTTGATAACAAATCTCACCTAAATCTAAGTATTCAACCAAGGAACTGTGCGATTTCGAGTTAACCATGAAGAACCATCAAGAACGACCGGACCTGATGGAACGGGGTGATTCCCGGCCGTTAGAACGGGTCGGAACTGATAAAATTTCAAGTGTTAGTGCGAAATTACACTACCCTAGTAAAACCAAACGTATTTCTTCTGTTAAACCCTCAGAAACAGTGTTCAGAATGCGAAACAGACGTGTCATCCGCACGAATCACATGTCCGCACGGATGACATGTCCGCACGGATGACATGTCCGCACGGATGACATGTCCGCACGGATGACATGTTCGCACGGATGACATTTCCGCAACATACGACTGGACCAACTCCTCATTCGAACGAATGACCATCGTGCCAGATTGCCATCCGACCGAATGGTCAATAGTCACATGTTTCACCCGCCACCGTTTAACGCACTCTCATTCGATCAGGCTAACTCAGGCGCAACCCAATTCAAGCTGTGTTTACTTACCGATTACGCACTGTGAGTATACTTGACCCCTTTTTAATCGTATTTTGGGTGTAACATACGTTTCCAGCAAAATCGAACTTATTAAACGAATTATTCAATCAATTGAACTATCACTTGCGAATAACTGTTATGCATAGATATACGTGATGCTAGTTGCATATGTGCTAGGGCTTATACTCGCGACGTCCCACCATGACTAGTATAGTACTATTGCGCCCGACGAGGTCTAGTTTGCCATCGCATATTCGAGCATCGAGGACTTAGTTGGTAGTATCAGCTTTGTGAGTATATATGTCGTGTGTTACGTTCTTGCATATGGAAATTCGCTACACTTTTATCTACTATGCTATACTTATCAAACCTGTATACTCGCCAATACTTTTGTATTGACAAATGTTTTAACGTATGTTGCAGGATAGATCGCAGGCTATATCAAATCAAGCTAGGAAGTCTAGAAACTCAACTAAAATCTAGGTTGTCGGATTTGTATTGTTCGAGAGGACAAGAAATCTATGATAACTTGTGTGATTGTATTATTTGTTAGTATGGGATAACGAATGTATTAAATATTATCGCAATATAGTTGTTATGGATTCTCTTGAGCAATCTGATTCGCCTCGTGCCGCGCCCCGATGATTCCGCCATCGGTTGGGGTGTGACAAATTGGTATCAGAGCCATAACTATAGGGAATTAGGCCAGACTCGACCTAGTCCGGGTCGACGTCTTAGAAATTGACCTAGTCTATAGTCTAAGTACCAACAGGCCGACTCATACAAACCGGTGGGGTTTGTATTGGGCTTACTTGATACTCTCGATCGAAATTGCTAAAAGCTACAACTTTGGGTGAACACCGCGTACTACAGCTTCACACGAAGAAGCCTTTCCTAAGGCTGGAATACTACTTAGCCTTTCCTAAGGCTGACACAATACACGTGTTTTCGAAAATACTCGCATAACGAAACCGAGCGATCCAGTCGAGATCAGGTGTGAAAACCAAGAACTCTCGATAGGATTGCTCACCCAGCGCATTTTTCTAGCACGAGAACCTTTCATCGAGTTAGGAGTGACATCCACATCTCGACGAAAGTCTCCATTTCGAAATCTAGTGGAATTCGCGAATTTATTCAAAGAGCATAACCACAATTAGGAACGAAACTGTTAAGTCAGGGGTGAAACCCGTACCTTAATAAGCCGTTTCACTCCCTATAAACTGGTTTTCAAAGGGCTCTCACCAAGGACTCGACTATTATGATAATTCGAGCCACGTGATTGACTAGGAAGACGAATGCCATGAGCTGCATCCCAGTGGAAGCATGGAGTCTTCTAGGTCAACGCACGCGCATGAACTTGTTAAATATAGTTGGGTTACCTTGGGTAGTCGACGCCTAAACACCCAAGGCACTCTATCATACGACCCGCCGAATTTTACAACTGGCTGGAACTTATTTACATTTTGAAACTTTATGCTTTGTCGATTTCTCGATTTAACGATTTTCACTCCCTACTTTATAAACACACGATTCGCACAGCTATCGCAATCTAAAACGAAATCCGAATGTTTGCAACGAAACTAATGCATAATCTATCGTCTTCGCTCTCGTTATCTCACCTCAACGCGTCCTCGCATATTGCAAATCGACTTGTATGTGTGTGATTACAAATTGCAAATATATAAATACATATATATATACGTATAAACAAGCAAGTCATTGTGTGAGAACTTAGGGATTTCGTGTCTCCTATATGGCTCCTATGCGATTCGTATACTACTATATTATCGCACCAAGTTTTGGAACGCGCTTAATCGCATCAGGAAACTCAAAAATCATTATGATCGAATCTCATTCCAAGTCTCTTCCTGTCTAGATGCCTTCCAACAACTCTACCTCGAGACGAGTAGCTAGGAGAAGGGCCAAACGAAGCGCCGATAAGAGGATTGCATCACTTGTGACTAAGGAAGTGGTTAAGCTTATTCCTCAAATTGCCGCTCGAGTGCACTCTCTCAGCAACTCTCGAGCCTCGGAAGACTCTAAGACGGAAGCGCCGCAATCTGCTTTTCTTTACAAACACTTCAAAGCCTGTGACCCAATGGAGTTCACAGGTGAAGGAGGTGTGACTCAACTACTCCAGTGGTTCGATTCTATCGAAGTTACCCTTCCTCAAAGTGGGTGTCCCGATAGTTTCCGTACTACTTGCGCTACCGGAGTATTTCAATCACGAGCACCCGACTGGTGGACCGCCGAACGTAACAAACGGGGAATCTCCGCAGCTTACGCTCTCTCTTGGGATGAGCTGAAAGAGCTCATGAAGAAGGAATATTGTCCTCCCCACGAGATCCAGAAGCTAGAAAACGAATTTTGGGAAATCAAGCAACTCGAAAGTGACAACACTGGCTACACCGCTAGGTTCAAACAGCTTAGCATAATCTGCCCAAGTCAAGTCAACACTTCAGAAAAAGCCATTTCGAAGTACATTCGTGGCTTGCCTGAGTGTGTGGGTGATTTTGTCGAAGCTGCAAGACCTGCTACCATCGAAGATACCTACCGCTTAGCCGCAGAAATCAACAACAAACGACTCATGGAAGGGTTCTTCTCAAAGAATCCTGTCAAGCAAGCTTACCAAGCAATCGCCATTAATCCTTCAGGTGAACATGTCGACGATTCTTCTGGTGAATCTACTGACGAATCTTCTGACAAATCTGCTGGCGATTTTTCTAACGAATCTGCTAACGATTCTTTGAACGAATCTGCTGCCGATTCTTCTGACAAATCTGCCGACGGATCTTCCGATAAATCAGCCAAAGATTCTGCAAGTGAGTCCTCAGACGAATCCTCCAACGACGACACTTCTTCGCAAGACACCGACAAAACCAGCCGCAAACGAAAGGCTTCAAGCCCGAGCTCATCAACAACCGAACTGCTGCAACCGAAACCTCTTCGAACGGTTCCGATGTTTCCAAAACGAGCCTACACTGGAGCTCATCCTCAGTGTTACTCGTGTACCTATCATCATCCAGTTGGGGCTGACTGTCGCTATTGCAATAACTGCAATCGTTACGGCCACTTCACCCGCAACTGCCGCATCGAACCGTGAACTTGAGTACAACAACAACAGCTCCAGCAAAAGCCTTCAGCATCAGAAATCTAGCAAGCGTAGGATAAAGTTGTAATGATACGATTTTCGACGTTGATTTCTAATTTTTGAACCTACTCTACTACTCGAAGTTGCCACTATGTGTAACGTTAACTCTCGTCTTCGTTCTCTCTTTCACTCTTTGATCGTCGCACTTAGACTAGAATCACGCACATACTATATACTATATCACGAAATAATGTGTTTTACCCTCACTACACTCTTAGAACGAGGTACGATAAACGTGCAAGGAACGATTAATCACGGGTGCACACGGGATTATTTGGGTCAGTGCACGGAGATCGTAGTAAATTCTAAGGTGCTATAAGCGTTTCGACGAAGTATGACACCAAATCGCGGGATCTAAGTAGTAGGGGTCAAGCAAGGTGTGCTTTATCATACTACCAAAGTTCCGTGAAGAAAGTGCCACGTGGAGTTGAACGTTATTAGCCCTATTATACTATTGTGATTATTTTCGACACACTACACTCAATCGCAAGGCGTAACAACTGAAATTGCATCATCGCAAGACTTGTCGTAAGTCTGCAAACGCGATGCAATCGCCTCATCGATGGACTCTAGAGAGTCTACCTCGCAGGACAATTGCATCAACGCAAGACTGGTCGTAAGTCTAAAAGCAATCAATCTCATCAAGCGCATTAACGCCCACGATGTTGTCGGGTGAGGACCTATTCTACCCTCCTCGATAACCGTGATGCGTCGCAACGTAACGTTAAGCTTATTCGAAACAAAACTCGACTAATCGCAATCGCTTGTCATGTGTATCTCGCAATCTCTATCGCTTATTATGTGAACCTATATCGCTTGCTGTGTATCAATCTATCGCTGTCGCCTACCGTTATATGTGGTGTTTGTGTTAAGTTAGCACACATGACCTCGCTTCACGAGATGAAGCTCATATGATTAAAGCAAGGTGTTTTAGTCATATCGGCGAGCTTTCGTGGAAAAAGGCCATGTGGGGTCTGATGTCAGTTAACCTCCGTGATGTAAATCAATCGAATCGAACCGCATAAATCGCGTATACCTCCATCGCTTGCAACGCAACAACTGCCGCTCATCGTAACTCGTTCATCATCGCCGTCATTATTGGCGTTGCGATATTCGCTAAATCGCTCATCGCTTATCGTATATAATCTACCGCTTATTCCTTCGTTTGGTACAACCTATGTGGTAATAACATGCATGACATTGCTTCACGAGGCAAAACTAGCCTGGTTAAACGTGGTGTTTCACCATGTTAGCAAACTCTCGTGGAAACGTGCCATGCGGGTTCAATATGGAATCTAATCGACATCGCGCTAATCGCTTATCATCTACCGTTTGACGCCTAACCAGACACGACGCATGAGCATTTCGTGTCACCAGGCTATTCGCACACGCTGTTATAGCAATGTTCGCAATTCAACTCGCTTGTCTAACCTTTTCGATTCTATCTTCAACTTGGTCCGACTTCCTATCGATTGGGCCAAGGTAGCGAAATTCTATCTGTGTCATATCGGCCCACATGACACCGCCTCACGAAACGGAAATGATATGGAGAAACATGGTGGATACGCCGTTGGTACTTCCTATATATAAGTGTTTTAACCATATTACCAAACTTTCGTGAGAACGTGCCAAGTGGGGCTCGATGTTAATTAACTTTTCAAACTGTTAAAAACTGATTTTTATAATTTTTTTATTAAAACCATTGGACAAGTGAAATTTCCTCACAATGTGGAGGTAACATCGAATCAGCTTAACTCCATGCCCAAGGGAAGTCTCATAAGTCCAGTTTTTTCTTTAAAAACTTTTGCAATATCAAAACGAAATCTTTCTTAAGACGTTGGGTCGACATCGAGTTCAGCATTGAACCCAGGTCCTAGGAGAGTTTCCGTAACCCCAGTTTCATTTTCGAATTCCTTAAAATGTTTGAAACCTAAACTCTCTTGCAACGTTGGTTAACAATCGACTCAGTTAACCCCACGTTATGAGAAACCTTTCAAAGTTCTTTAAAATTTCAATCGCATCGAACTTACGAATTCCACGCGACACAAGGTACTTTGGAACGCCAACTCGTGGGTTAATACTTTTGTCTGACGACGCCTTCTCGCCATTGCAGTCGATCTCTCTTATTCGAAACGTTCTCGCTGTCAACTTACGATCAAATCGCTCGCTGTATCGCGACTCAAACAAGACCAACTCTTAGAAGTCTACCTATTGGATTAATTTCGGGACGAAATTTCCTAAAGTAGGGGAGACTGTAAAAACCCGCACTTTCGTGCGTTGTTACTACTCGATATACTCGTTACGCCTAGCACCAGAGATTCGGATCATAATGTAACTATAACGTATATATCGCTATTCGAAGGATAATCGCATATTCTCGAAAGACAATATTGTTATACTATACACAATTATCACGAACACTAACACTCACGGAGGCATTGAGTGAGGACCTATTCTACCCTTCTCAGTGGCCGTGATGTGTCGAACGCAGACAATTAACGCTAACAGAGACGCTCGGGTGAGTGCTATAACTCCAGTCGTCGTGACGATGATGACAATAAGAGTGAATGGTACCCCGTCAGTCATTGTGGCACAACTCGCAATAACGTTCACGACGACGTCGAAAAAGGACCTATACTACCCTCCTTGATGGCCGTGAAACGTCGCTAATAATCGCATACTCGAATTGGAAGCCGAAGGTTATATCGAAACTTTGGAATATGGATACGTAAATGCGACCCTTAGTGATATATATACGTATATAATAATAATAATAATATGAATTTACTATGAAAAGTGCGTACTTCGGAAACTATCGTAACTAAAAAAAAAAAGCGAAGAAATTCATCGCATCAGGATAGCCATCCGGACGGATAGCAATCCGGACGGATAGCGATCCGGACGGACAGCTATCCGCATGGATGGGCAATCCGCACGACTTGGCTATCCGCACGACTGGGCTATCCGCACGACTAGGCCATCCGCACGACTGGGCCATCCGCACGATTGGGCCATCCGGACCAAAACCCACTTCAGCTCCACTTTTGCCTATAAATACCATGTCACATCACTTGAATAGTGATGTGACAGCTCCCTCTCGGCCAAACACGCTCAGGACCCTTTTTCTCTCGATTTCCTCGCGATTTCGGTAAGATTTCAACCTAAAACTTGTACTTCTATGATCTACACTCAATTCTACATCATTCTATCTTCCAAAACTCAATCTCTAACCGTGAAATCTACTGATTTAAGGCGTTTTGAGGTGATGTCACCAAGAGTTCTTGTGAACTTCAAGTTGTGGCCTCATTCCACTATAAACGACTCAGATCTGGGTGATTTCCACATGTTTTGATAACAAATCTCACCTAAATCTAAGTATTCAACCAAGGAACTGTGCGATTTCGAGTTAACCATGAAGAACCATCAAGAACGACCGGACCTGATGGAACGGGGTGATTCCCGGCCGTTAGAACGGGTCGGAACTGATAAAATTTCAAGTGTTAGTGCGAAATTACACTACCCTAGTAAAACCAAACGTATTTCTTCCGTTAAACCCTCGAAAACAGTGTTCAGAATGCGAAACAGACGTGTCATCCGCACAAATCACATGTCCGCACGGATGACATGTCCGCACGGATGACATGTCCGCACGGATGACATGTTCGCACGGATGACATGTCCGCACCATACGACTGGACCAACTCCTCATTCGAACGAATGACCATCCTGCCGGATTGCCATCCGACCGAATGGTCAATAGTCACCTGTTTCACCCACCACCGTTTAACGCACTCTCATTCGATCAGGCTAACTCAGGCGCAACCCAAATCAACCTGTGTTTACTTACCGATTACGCATTGTGAGTATACTTGACCCCTTTTTAATCGTATTTTGGGTGTAACATACGTTTCCAGCAAAATCGAACTTATCAAACGAATTATTCAATCAATCAAACTATCACTTGCGAATAACTGTTATGCATAGATATACGTGATGCTAGTTGCATATGTGCTAGGGCTTATACTCGCGACGTCCCACCATGACTAGTATAGTACTATTGCGCCCGACGGGGTCTAGTTTGCCATCGCATATTCGAGCATCGAGGACTTAGTTGGTAGTATCAGCTTTGTGAGTATATATGTCGTGTGTTACGTTCTTGCATATGGAAATTCGCTAGACTTTTATCTACTATGCTATACTTATCAAACCTGTATACTCGCCAATACTTTTGTATTGACAAATGTTTTAACGTATGTTGCAGGATAGATCGCAGGCTATATCAAATCAAGCTAGGAAGTCTAGAAACTCAACTAAAATCTAGGTTGTCGGATTTGTATTGTTCGAGAGGACAAGAAATCTATGATAACTTGTGTGATTGTATTATTTGTTAGTATGGGATAACGAATGTATTAAATATTATCGCAATATAGTTGTTATGGATTCTCTTGAGCAATCTGATTCGCCTAGTGCCGCGCCCCGATGATTCCGCCATCGGTTGGGGTGTGACATAAGCGCTCATAACGAAGCACGAGGTGTCCCTTGTGGGACCCACACCTAAACCGCCCCACCCCCTTATTTTACTATATTTTTTTCTTTTTAATCCTTTTATTTATTCTATTTTCATCCAAAATTTCCATGAGACCTGCACCCTCACACTTGAATCTCAGCTGATCTTGTCCTAAACACCATCAAATCCACGGTATTAGCCTTGTTTCTTATAGTTTTAACCATGATTTCTTAATTATACATGATTTACAACCTAAAAACCCTTTTTAATCCATAAATTTTTAAGGTTTAAACAAGTTTAGGGGCTGAATAAGAACACCATAGGAGTTCCCTGGTGTTATATGGCAGCCATGGTTACAAATCTTTGAGTTTTGATACCCTAATCAATAACTATTCGACAAAAATCGCATAACTATTCGATTAACCGAAAAACAATGAAACAAAGCTTGATTGATCTAAGTTCTAGCATATTTGGATTGTACTTGATGTGTAGGTACTAAATATAGCCCACACATACTTCTGGACTCACAAGGAACACTCAGAATCGAAGGAATCGCTAGGTATATGACCCGAAACTTGAATCTAGACTAGGAAGAATATTGTTCGGACTATAACTTGGTCCGTGATACTTGGATTGAGATTAAATTTAGTGTGGTGATGAAGGGTAGTGTCAGGAAGGCCCACATAAAAGTTTAGAATTGTTTGAACTTTCTATGATTTGTGGTGAAATTTTGACTCTTTTACCAAAAGAATTCCGTAAAAAATACCAAACGGATTCAATAAATCACCAAACTTTATAGAGACACTAAGGAACATATGTGAGATGTTCTGGGAAAATTCTGAGTCCATTGGTTGAGTTTTGATTTGGGTTAAAAATCTGCGTTTTTGTGAAATTTTGGTAGCCGGAAACGCACCGAAACAAATCAGAAAAATCTTAAAATTTTTGGAGATGTTTCTAAAAACATAAGGGATGTCCAGGAATTTTTTAGGAATTTTTAGATCAATGATGTTAATTAATATTAATTATGTGGTTAAATATGGTTTTATAAAAAAATTATTTAGACAAGTAAAATGCCAAAATAAATTCCCAGATATTTTTCCCATATTCTACAGATTTGTACTGAGTGATATAAAAATTTCCAGAATTTTATTCAAATTATAGATAAAATGGGAATTTTGGAATTAAAAATGGGTTATTTTAAATCAATTTCGGCAGTTTATCGTGTAACGAACCTGCCGGAACTGGGAACTGACCCAACCCGACAAATACTATAATTGAAACACGGGGAGTATTCCGGGAGATTCCAGGGCAGATTGGACACTCGGGGTGTGTCCAATACCATTTCGGAAAATCCCCGACGGTGGAAACGGAAACTCAAAATTGGGCAACCTGGACTCCCCAAACACCCAAACTCCCTTAATGAAAAATTAATCATTCTTAAATAACAACGTGTTGGCACTATTGGTATTCCCGTACCATTATCCGAACACGTTAACTACTGACATTGACTGGCACGCGAACCGGTGCCCGGAAGCCAAACTGAAAACTAATACTACCCTGACCTACATCACCATACCCGTGTCCTATAGACTCAATATGGGGTGAAAACTCCTGACCAAATCCAAGTTATAACCATTACCGAATTAGATACTGATTTGAGTCCTTACTTGCATGTGTGTTATTAAAGCTGATTTCGTTGATTGAACACTCTTTAGCTGAGACTACTATTTGCACTGTGAGTTCACTTCCCCCACTTTTAAACTGTTTTCCTTTTTTCTGGGGTGAATTACATGTTACAAACTGTGTTAATTGCTCAAAATGTATGATGTGAATTATCTAACACATGATATTAGCCCCGATACAAGTGATTAACGTAAGCCGTGGGCAGTGGATAGTACTATTGGTCTGACAAACCCAGTTGCCGCCGGACTGGTGGGGCCGGCATCCAGGCAACTGCGCGCGTCCTAACCATGTTATGTTGTTAGACATAACTACCCGAGGGCATTGAACTTCATGAGATGCAGGTGGTGCGAGTATGTGTCTGTGTGACACGGTACGATTAAAACAGTCTAGGTTTCACTTGTAACAGTCGTGTAATTCCATCTATGAACCGTGATATGTGCAATTAAACATGTTGATACATTTTAAAACGAAACAACCAAATCAGTGGAACTCACCAGCAGCGTTTAGCTGACACTTTTTAAAACTAACATGCATTTCAGGTAACTTGAGACTGATGTGATCCGTGTATGTTGTTCAAGACGTGTTTATTGGCAAATATTGAGATAGACGCGTGCGACTTAGAAGACTTATGTGGTTCATGGGAACACGCAGTTGTGACATACATGTAGTATGTAATCAACATTTTGTAATTAATAAAGTGTAGTGTCTTTATAAAGAATGTGCTTGTACCAGAGGTGTCTGTTGCATCCCACGTTTTTTTTTCTTCCACTGCAAATCGGGGTGTGACATCATAGGCAGCAACCCTACTACCGTCCGACAGGCCATTGAGCTCGCTGCTACCTTGACTGACTCTCAAGTCAAGAATGGTAAACTCCACCGGAAGGGTGACAAGAAAGCATCTGCTAAGACAACTCAGGACACACAAAAGGGCAACAAAGCTGAGTCTTCAAAGAAGTCTAGGAAGCGTAAGGCTTCCAAGAATTTTGCTGTTGTCGCTCAGCCCAATCAAGCTGCACCAAATCAGCCCGCACAACCACCTGCCAAGAAACAGGATGCTGGCACTGCACCTTTGTGCAACAAGTGTAATAGTCACCAGCAACCCCATTTACAGTGCCAAATTTGTACCAACTATGGGAGATCTGGTCATTTTGCCAACACTTGTCGTTTTGCTCCTACACCAAATCAAGCAGCTCAAAACCCTGCTCAACAACCAGCACAACCTGCACGACCTCACTATCCGCCTGGGTCATGCTACAACTAAAGGGATCTGACCCACTACAGAAACAATTGCCTGAAGTTGGCAAATGCAAACCCGGCTCGTGGACGAGTCTTCAATATGAATGCAAATGAGGCACTGCAGACAATGAAGTGGTGAACGGTGCGTTCTTTGTTAACAACCAACCTGCTTCTGTTCTTTTTTATTCGGGTGCTGATAAAAGTTTTGTATCCCTAACCTTTGAACCTTTGCTTTCCATGACTAGAATAAAACTAAGAAAGCCCTTGACAGTAGAGATGCTAGTGGTGAACCTCTTGTACTCGATTCTGTCATTCGAAATTTCCAATTGAACCTCAATAACCATCTTTTTTCCATTGACCTCACGCCAATGCAACTTGGAAGCTTTGACGTTATAGTAGGAATGGATTGGTTGACCAAATACCATGCAGAGGTGGTTTGTTTTGACAAGATTGTCCGTATGCCACTTTTGACTGGTGAGATCTTAGAGGTTCGTGGTGAGAAACCCGCTAGTAGCCTCAAACTCATGACATGCACCCAAGCCCAAAAATACCTACGAAAGAATTATGTGGCCTTCTTGGCACATGTCATAGAGGGGAAAGGCAAGGGTAAGACTGTTCAAGACATCCCCGTTGTTCAGGATTATCCTAAGGTATTTCCTGAAGAGTTGCCTGGTTTACCCCCAGCACATCAAGTTGAGTTTCGTATTGATCTTGTACCTGGTGCCAACCCTATTGCTAAATCTCTATACCATCTTGCACCGTCTGAGATGCAAGAATTATCAAAACAGCTTCAGGAACTTTCTGACAAAGGATTTATTCATCCAAGCTTCTCACCTTGGGGCGCTCCTGTCCTATTTGTGAAAAAGAAAGATGGATTTTTCCAAATGTGTATCGATTACCGTAAGCTCAACGAACTCACCATCAAGAATCGATATCCCCTACCTCGCATTGATGATCTCTTTGATCAGCTATAGGGTGCTACTTGATTTTCGAAGATTGATCTACATTATGGGTATCATCAACTTCGTGTACTCGAAGAAGATATTCCCAAGACTGCTTTTCGCACACGATACGGTCACTATGAGTTCACAGTTATGCCCTTCGGTTTAACGAATGCTCCTGCCATCTTCATGGTCTTGATGAATAGAGTTTGTAAGCCTTATTTGGATAAGTTCATCATTGTGTTCATTCATGACATTTTGATCTATTCAAAGACAGGAGCTGACCATGAACAACATCTCCATCTAACGATGGAACTCCTAAAGAAGGAACAACTTTTCGCTAAGTTCTCCAAGTGTGAATTTTGCTTAAGGAAGTTCAATTTTTGGGACACATTGTCAACGAACAAGGTATACATGTAGATCCCACCAAAATCAGTGCGATTAAGGAATGGGATACACCTACTACTCCTACCAAGGTTCGTTCATTTCTGGGTCTAGCGGGTTATTACCGCTGCTTTATTGCAAACTACTCAAAGATTGCGGTTCCTCTCACTGTTTTAACTCAAAAGAATAAACCTTTTAAGTGGGGACCCAAACAAGAAGAAGCTTTTCAGGACCTGAAATAGAAACTTTGTGATACACCTATCTTGTCTTTACCTGAGGGCAACGATGACTTTATCGTATATTGTGACGCATCTAACTTAGGCCTTGGCTGCGTTCTCATGCAAAGAAACAAAGTCATATCCTATGCATCAAGACAATTAAAGATCCACGAGAAGAAATACACGACACATGATATTGAGTTAGGCGCTGTAGTTTTTGCTCTCAAGATTTAGAGACACTACTTAAACGGTACTAAATGTGTGGTTTTCACTGACCACAAAAGGCTCCAACACATTTTCAATCAAAAAGAACTAAATCTGAGGCAACGACGTTGGGTTGAACTTCTAAACGTCTACAATTTCGAAATTCGCTACCATCCGGGTAAGGCGAATGTTGTGGCAGATGCACTTAGTCGTAAGGAACGCTTCAAGCATCATTGGGTTCAAGTTCGATCTGATATTCAAACCCGCATCTCTCAAGCTCAATGTGCTTGTGTTACACAGGACTTGATGGGTAAGGAATTACCACATAGTCTTGAGCATCATCCTGAACTAAGGGACAATGGGTTATATTATTTCATGAACCGTTTGTGGGTTCCAAGTCAAGACAATCTCCGCACCTTATTGATGAACGAAGCTTATAAGTGTGACATCTGTGCTTGTAATCATTGTATAAACCCTGAATTGTTTAGTTATCAATGAAACAATGTTATTTGATCCCAATATTTGTTTTTTTATGTTTAACATTTTGCATGTTTTGATTTTTGTTCAATTTCAAACTCTATAGCACTTTCTGGAGAGTTATACGCAAACCGATGCGTAAATATAATCAGTTTAATGCGACAAACACTCCGGAACATCAATTTATGCTTAACATACCTTAAATAACCTTTACATAACTTAGATATAAGTTTTGAAGGCTTTGGTATGGCAAAATCAAGTTTATTCGCTTACAGGGACTAATTTCGACAAACTGCGAAAGTATGCTGATTCGTACTGTAACAAACATTCCGGAACTTGATCATAAGTTAAACATACCCTAAATATCCTTTTTATAGCTTAGAAATAGGCTTTGAGGGGTTCAGTATGCTAAAATAAACTTTTTGGTCAATCAGGGACTAAAAGCGTCAAAAAGTGCATAAGTTTGCATTTTCGCGCATATCTTACGTTCTGAATATATCCGGACATCCAAAAATTTATGTAATCATTAAAATATTTTATTTTAGTGATTGGCATGATAAATTTCCATTCGTCGCGCAATTTGGAACGTTTTTCGCGTTCGTTCGTGTTTCGTCATAATTAACCGAATAACGTGATCGTACGACCAAACGAACCGACATCCTACATATTTTCAAGCATGTTTCATGTCCCTTATGCTCAGGCATCATTGTAGAGCCTTGAAAATGGCTTAACGGGCCCTAAACGTGTCGAAA
Organism: Helianthus tuberosus; assembly: GCA_030545235.1. Classification (NCBI taxonomy): domain Eukaryota; kingdom Viridiplantae; phylum Streptophyta; class Magnoliopsida; order Asterales; family Asteraceae; genus Helianthus; species Helianthus tuberosus. Next base: position 39,593 of record JARYGA010030922.1, read on the forward strand.
ATGGGCTTAAACATGTGTAGGGACCAAAACTGAAATTTTTTAAACTGTTGCTGATATCCCCAGCTCTGGCGGGCCGCGTAAGCCAGCCCTGGCTCGTACGCGGGGCGCGAGCAACCTGCAGATCAGAAAAAACTTGATCCAGCTGTTCCCATGATTTGCAAATGGTTTTTATGATTCTATGGGCTTGTTTAGGGGCACCCATGATATTGTAAAACAGGGGGTACACTTGTAAGGCCAAGATCGAAGCTCGTTTATCGAGGAACGATCCTAACGGTGGCCCGAAAACTATAAATACCTCCATGATTTTCATTTGCAACTCACACCTTGATCTGATTATTCTCTAAGTTGAAGTTTATACACTTAACATACCTGAGAATTCTTAGATCAAATCTCCATTTCTTGGACCTCTTGTAAGTTTCTTTCGTTCTTTTACGCGTTTTAAGCACGAAAGTCAAACTGTGTTTGACTTTCTGCTTTGACCAATTTATGGTCAACACGAAGTTCGTTTAAACTTCGCAACGTGAGCGTAATCACGATGGTCATAGTCCTTGGTGACTATACCTACTGATTATGACGTTATTTAGGTATAGTGATGAGTCATAGTTTCGGTCAAAATGCGCGTTTATGCGTATTTTGCAACCAAACTATTCTTGGGTATCAAAACCCTTTGTTTTGATATCAAACTTGTTTTCAAACTTTGTTAAACATGTTTTAACATGTTTAACTCGTCACTTTTAGTTTAGTGCTTATATAGAGTCGTAAGATAAGCGGTCTAAACAACCGCTTAGACTTTCGAACCCGACGCGTTTGGTCGATCATTAGGATCCGACCAAACATATTTTGTGACCATAGTTGTATAGGGAATAACCTTCCGAGGTTATACCTTATGGTCACTACGTTTAGTTATTTGTATGATAGGTAGTTTATATGCCTTAGGAAAATGACCAAAATGCCCTTTTTACGCATAAATTCATTTTAAGCATATGTAACCTAAAATTTGACATCTAAACTGATTAGGCAACATTATTAGACATGTTAAGGCATATAATACTTGTCATAGGACTAGTTAGGCGGTCCAAACGCGTTTTACGCGAACGACGCGTCAAAGTAGCGTAAGCTACCTAAACGGGTCGTAATGGGTCGTAAGCACTTAGGTTAAGTTTCGATTTAGAATGTAGGCTTTGTTAAACCATATTACATGAGTTCCTACACTCATTTGGTTTACGAACCCACATTTTATCCGATCTTCCGATTTAGGTCTGGTTTATTAACATAGTTACCGATATTAGGTGCTGATTGATTCCGTGATCTTTCTAGCATTTCTTGGTTGTTATCCAAAGACTATTAAGCAATCCCAAGTGAGTACATTGTTGGGATCGAACCCTATCAGAGGAATAGATAATTAAAGCCAAAACTGGATCAGAGCAGTGGATCTAGAATAAGCAGATGTTTACATACAAGTCTCTCCCCTTGAAAGTGATTTCAACATCTGCTGACCTCCTATCTGCTGATCGTGCAAACTACTGACCTACAACTGCTGCTCAAGTAAAGATCTGATGAAAGACTAAAGCCCTGCTGATTCAATCTACTGCCTTGAGTCAAGCACTGCTGATCCGGACAAAGTACTGCTGGGTTCACAGTAGTGGAAGGTTGCAGCAGCTGATCTATAGTCTGTTTTGTAATGTAATGTAATAGCAGTAGTTAACATAGTAGTTTTGTATAGATCAGAGGTTAGAGTTTGTTAGGAGGTTAGATGTCACTTTCATGGTGACGTCAGCTAAGATGCTCAGTGGTTTGCAAGTGCCTATAAATAGTTCACTACTTTGTGCTGTTCTATTAGCTCTTTTGCATCATCGTCTTCTTTGCACGAACAAACAACTGAGCTCTGGCTGAGGGGGAGTTTGCATTCATTCATCAATCATTGTAATCGTTATTGAAATAAATTCAATCTTCCGATTCATTGTGAAAAGATGTTTGATCAAAGTATTACTCTCGTTTGATTGTATGCAAAGTTTGTTTTCATCATAATTCCGCTGCACACTCATCCATTTTCATTTTAATTACAAACATAAAATACAATCAGAATCAAACTCAGATCCAACAATTGGTATCAGAGCCTGGACAGTCAAATTTGATTTAACAATCATTTTGACATAAATAGTTCAGCTCAAAATCGTTGATATCGATAGTTTGTTCGGTTTGTTGAAAAACAGAGTAAGGTTTAATCACCAATAAAGTTGATTGATCAGTGCCTGTAAAACAACCAAGATGACGTCACAATCACAAGATGATAAGAATAATGTTGGCTCGCTTTTTAAACCACCTATGCTTAAACGTAATGAATACAACATCTGGGAGAGAAGGATGGGTCACATCCTTGCTCAACAGAACACTGGATGTTGGAGGTCTGTCGTTTTTGGTCCCTATGTCCCTACGGTGCCAAGTGCTGAGGATCCAAAGAAGTTCGTACCAAAACCTTATGAAAACTATACTGAAACTGATTTTCAAAAGTTCGAACTGGATGCCAAAGCATTTAGCATCATAGCATCTGCATTACCAAATGAGATCTATGCTGGACTGTTGCATTGCAACAGTGCCAAAGAGCTATGGGATGCATTGAAGGAACAGTTTGGGGGTACTGAAGAAGTTATTGAAAACAATAGGGAAATTCTGAATCAGCAGTATGAAACCTTTTGTCACATTAAGGGTGAAACATTGACTCAACAATTTGAACGGTTCAGTTGTCTCATAAGTGAGCTAAGACTTGTTAAGGTTGAATTTCCAAAATCAACCCAAAATAGCAGGTTTCTTAGATCACTACCTGATAAATGGGACACAATTGCATTTGTGACTAGAAACTCTGTTGAGTTCAAAGATCTGACCCTAACCCAACTTCATGGTAGACTCCTGACTTATGAACGGGAGTTGAACCAGAAAAAGAAGTTGCAAGAGTCTGGAAAAGCCACTGATGATTACTCATTCGGTAGCACAGCTCTTCTTGGTCAGGAAGAATCTGGTAGCAGCAATAAGGAACAGGGTTATGATCATTTCATTGACATAACAGCTGGTGGTAACTTTACCAACCCTGATCCTCATTCTGCAAATTATGCTTTCACTGCAAACACTGAAAACCAGATGTCAGATAATTTGTGCTTTGAACTCAATGATTTGCAACATTTTGATCCCACTAACTTAGAGGAGATGGACATTTTGCATCAGCTGGCTTTGCTTAGTGTGAGAACAAGCAAATTCTACAAGAGAACAGGGAGAAAGTTCCCAGGGCTACATGGGAATCTAAGGGTTGGGTTGGATAAGTCGAAAATCAAGTGTTACAAGTGCAATAGGCTAGGTCATTTCGCTAGAGAATGTAGGAGTCAAACAACTGGTCCTATAATCACTCATCCTAGTTCAAACCCTAGACCTCAAAATCAAAGCACTGTGCATTATACCCAATATACCCCTGCAGCACATGTTAACACTGCTCATTATGCTGCTGCCCCTGTTCATTATGTCCAAACCACTGTTCCACAGATTCAATATGTTTAAACCCCTGTCCCCCAGGCACAAGTGCAACCTGCACCTCAAACTGCTGCTCCAGCAGTGGTACAACCAGATCAGCAAAGCTTTTTCACTCAAGGCTTTGTTGACTGGAGCAGCATGCCTGATGAGCTTAGTGATGAAAATTTTGCACTCTATGCTTCAAATGAACCTTCTAATGATGAATTTTGTTTGATGGCTTTAGAGTCAATACCAGAGGGGATTGAAACTGAAGGTGAACAGCTAAGTGATGAAACAGTGGATGAGGTGACTGAAGCAGTTGTTAATGCAGTTGCTGGTGAATTGCTACTGGAAGAAAATTCAGAAACCCTGATTGAACCACTGACAGACCCATGGTCCAAAGAGGACAAAGAAGAAGAGATAACTGAGAAAGCAGGTGAGAAAGAAGAAAGAGCTGATGATGAAGAAAATCATCAATGTGATTGTGCAATGATGGCTGCTGCCAAGGTATCACCTCAAGTTCTTGAAAAACTGTGTTCTGACAATTGCATTATTGCTTTTGCTAACATCAAAGAGGTAAATGAAAACCTTCGGAGTAAAATCTTAACTGATGAAGTCAAATTTGAAAGGTCTTTAAAAGATCTTAAAAACAAATTGACTGAAAAGGAAAAAGAGATCAGCAGTCTGAAAGAAGAACAAAGCATAACCAAAACTCAACTCCAAACTATGGTAGAAAATTACCAAGTTTGCAAAAAGGAGTTGGAGTCCACCCAGATCACCTGTGAAAGATGGGTTGAATCATGCAAAGGGGTATGAGGTTATGCTTGAAAAACAGATAAAAAGCAATGTGAAATTTGGTGTTGGTTATAGAAAACATGATGATGAAAACACTGTTTTTGGAAAATCTGTTCAAACCACTGATGTAACCACTGAGTTCATACCCACAAACAAGCATGGCCAAGAAGTGAAAATCACTGACAAACTTGGTAACAAAATCACACTTGACAGACCAATGGGATCCTCTACTTTTGAGGAGCTTGAAGATTATCAGTTTAAACCAAAATGGTCCGATGAGTGTGATATTCTTGAAAATTTCAAGCCAATGGACTTTACATCAACTGATGGTGTCAAAGCTCCAAAAGCTAAAGTCATTCCTCTCAAGGACATCCCAACAGAGGTTAAAACCTCTGCTGCAAAGGAGTCTGAAAAGAGAAAGAAGAAAGAAAAAATTGATAACTTGTTTTGTGAATTCTGTGAGAAAAGGAATCATCTAACAAAAGACTGTTTCCACTTAAAAGCTTATGATTTAAACAGAACAAGTGTCATTGTTTCAGCTGAAAGTTGCACTGTTTGTGGTAAAACAAACCACAAAACTCAAGCATGTGTGTATCTCAAAAACTTTGATGTGAAAAAGAATGAATACATTGCTAAAACATCCTTGAGTTCATCATCATCATCATCTGTCAAATTCACCAAGAAACAACCACTGTTTGTGCCAGTACAAACAGCTGTCACAAAACAGCTGAACCAAACATCTGTCAAAAGAGATGTTCAGGTTACGGATGCACCCCCTGCCAATCAGTTCAGAAAAGGCAAGGAAAAACAGTCTTACCAAAGGATTCCACACGTTTATGAGGCCTACAAAAGGCCCTCTAAACCTAAAGTGAACAGGCATCCTTTTGGTTACCAACACGTGATTGGTCAAGACCCCCAACAGTGGTTAGCAAGAAACAGTACTAAAACTGTCCAAACCCATGACTTAACCATTGTCCATCAATCTGCATCCATCCCAGACACTGTTGAGACGCCATCCAAAGCCTTGTTGGCTTTGGAGACCCTAATGAACTAATCCTTTTACTTCATGTGCAGGGAGCTTCTGCATGCTTTGATAGTCTTTGGTATGTAGATAGTGGAGGCTCCAGGCACATGACAGGATGTAAAGCCCTCCTCAAAGACTTTAAAATCCATGGAGGGGGTGATATATCCTTTGGGAATAATAGTAAAGGGAAAGTTCTGGGGTCTGGTACAGTGCAGTCTGGAAATGTAAAATTTAAAAATGTTAATCTGATAGACAATCTAAAATTCAACCTTCTGAGTGTATCACAAATGAGTAACAAAGGGTTTAGGTCATTCTTCACAAAAGACTGTTGTAGGATTGTTGGACCAGAAATGGTCAAAAAGATTGAAGCAATAATCAAAACTGGTCAAACTAAACTTGTTGCTCAAAGAAGTGGCAATGTTTATGTTGTTGATATGTCAAAAGAGTGTCCCATAGCTGATGCCTGTCTGTTCTCAGCTGCCTCTAACAAAGAGACAGAACTTTGGCACAGAAGGCTGGGGCACACAAATCTTAAGACAATCACTGAAATTTCAAAAAATGGTTTGGTGAGAGGCCTACCTCAAAAATTGTTTTCATGTCCTGAACATTGCATTTCCTGTTTAAAAGGAAAGCAGCATAAAAGTTCTTACAAGTCCATTGAAGAGTCCAAAACAACCTAGTGTTTACAAATGCTACACATGGATTTGTTTAGCCCAGTTCAAGTCATGAGCCTCAAGAAGAAAAGATATTGTTTGGTTATTGTTGATGACTTTTCTAGGTTTACATGGACGTTCTTTTTACACTCAAAAGATGAGACTGCAGGCATTTTGCAAGACTTTGTGACACAGGTTGAAAAGCAATTTGACCTTCCAGTGAAAAGCTTCAGGAGTGACAATGGCACAGAATTTAAAAATAAGGAGTTGGATGCCTTCTGTGTGAAGAAAGGGATTGTAAGGCAGTACAGCATCCCTAGAACACCAGAGCAAAATGGGGTTGTTGAAAGAAAGAACAGAACTTTGATTGAGGTTGCCAGAACTATGCTTGCAGATTCAGGTTTGCCATTAACTTTCTGGGCAGAGGCAGGAAACACTGCTTGCTATGTCCAGAACAGAGTTTTAATAAACCCCAGGCACAAAAAGACTGCTTATGAAATTCTGTATAAAATCAAACCACTGATCTCATATTTCAAGGTGTTTGGCTACCCATGCTTTATTTTGAACTTAAAAGATTCCATTTCAAAATTTGCAGCCAAAATTGATTGTGGTTATCATCTGGGATACTCAACCACTGCCAAGGCCTACAAAGTGTTCAATACACGGACCAAGGCAGTGGAGGAGACTTTGAATGTTAAGTTCAATGAACTTTCATCAATGAAAATCCCAGCAAATCCGGCAGATCTGTTTGATCTTGAAAAAATTACTTTTGAAAATACTGCTGTCAAGACTAACAGTGCAGGTCCATCAGAGGATACAACACCAGACTATGGGTATAAAATCATCATCCCTCAAAGGTCTGCCACAAAGGGAAAAGCATCAGCTGTTCAAAACAGTTGTCAAAGCTCAACCATTGCTACCTCAACAGTTGTTGACCAAAGTAGCCCATCAACCACTGCTTCCACATCCTCAAACACTGCTGACAAAAGTCCTCAAACAGTGGATAAAAGTCAGCAGTTGTCCACTTCATTACCTCCTATTCCACCACCTTTTGAAGCCACTGCTGGATCATCAAAGTCCCCAGCAGTGGTTAGCTCAGATGATACACATTTGCAGCCTTCACCAACAAATGCCATCATCCCATACCAAGGAGATTTAATCTACTTGAGATCTCATCCACCTGATCAAATCATTGGCAACATCAATGAAGGGGTGCTCACAAGAAGCCAAACCCAAAACATTTGTCTTTTTGCTGGTTTTCTATCACTCCATCAGCCAGTCAAGTACCAAGAGGCACTG
>JARYGA010030923.1:0-60273 GCA_030545235.1 Helianthus tuberosus
AATATGGCGTCAACCAGAAAGCAATGACGAATTCGATCAATCTCAGGATCGGTAAAGCGACAGAGTTCAAGCGAAGGGTTTTTGGTAATGCCTTGGCTTTTCAAAGGACTATCCTTTTTAGGATCCTTAGCAGGTGAGGATCGGAGAACCATTTTCGCCATGGATGCTCAGAGAAAAGAGGATCGGAGTAGAAGAATTTAGAGAGAAGGAAAGAGAGAGAATACCTGTTTGATCTACGGATGAAGATTTAAAGGAGTGGAATGCTCAAATTTAAATGGCTCTTGATCCTTATCTCTAACTCTGAATTTATAATGATGATTTTGCAGGTAGTCTTATCGCTGACGTCAGGTCCACAACGACTAGTCCGATTACAACGGCTAGTTTTTCGCTAACCAAGTTGTTCCGGATCAAATAGAAAATATGAGTCATCTAGTTACAATTAATTCCTTATATTTTGGGGGCAATTGTTAGGGATGGATTTTCTAATGTATGGATCACGGATCCTCAAGTGCAGCCAGGATCACAGATCCTCAGTTCGGTTTGAATTAAGGATCCTCAGAAGACGTTGCAGGTTTAAGGATCCAGGATCCTCATTATTATCCTTATACTAACGGTTGTTTCCACTATATTTGAAGTTGTTTTCCAGGAGTATTCGAATTGGACTTGGTCTTGCCGAGATTCCAGGGGAATATACCTTCTAATTCCACATATGCATAGCCTTCGTGAACGTTATGGAGATCGTGGGAAGCTAGCATATTTTGCGGATTGTTTGTTAGCTAGTTATTTCTATTTTTATATGGGGATAACAAGCTTGAATAGTTAGAACAATTAGCAACACACACACTCTCGAGAACTCTCTACAACTTATTGGTGATTACACACTTTTTGCACACTAGTGATCCTTGTAAGAAGCTTGTTATCATCCCGATTTGTAACCTTTATGTAACGCCCGGCTTATTTGTACTTTCCATTTATAGCAAGTCTTGTTCGTATTTCCATTTTTGGAAGTCTTGTGTTCTTGTAATCGTTCTTTCTTTGTAATTGTTGTAAAATCTGAGACTTGGATCATAAATAAAACTCATATTTTGTTAAATTCATGTTGTACATACTTTATTCATGCTCATACATTCAATTTCGTGAAACCATTGATGCTTATTCATAATTCTTGGAAACTATGTGCTAAACTTGTAAATACGTGAAACTTGTGCATAAAACGTATTACAAACGTATACGATACTTAAATACGACATTCATATGCTTAATTATACTTTGATTATGCTCATCATACTTTATTTGACCTTAAAATATGCTTTTATGGTGAAACTAGTCCTTAAAACACCTAAAAACACAAAATAACAAACTTTAGGGGCCTTTTGGTAATTAAATGAAACTTGGCCCTCCCCCCTTCATGCTGGCCATGTAAGCTTAGCCTTGGGGCTACGCTGGCCGCCTGGCAACCTCCAGATCAGTTCCCCTTGACCAGCTCGCGAATTTGAGCGGGATATGGTGCCTAACTTGAGTTTAAACTTGTTTCTAGCATTAAATATCCCACCAAAACCTAACCTAATCCTTCCTTATAAATACCAAGTGTCTCCCAAGTCTTTTGCACTTTACAAACACTCTCATAACACTCTCAAACTCTCAAAAACGTTGCTGCAAGTTCCAGTTTGGACAGAAGTATCAAGCTCCACTAAAGTGAGCATAACTTCTTCGTTTCTCATCCGTTTTAGCTCATTCTTTTTCCAGAACACTTGGCTTGACCTTAGCTTCGATTCCATGGGTGTTTCTCAGTGAATAAGTCCCTGGAACTCCGGAAAATAGGCTCCAAAGTTCAATGTTTTCATTTATCTTTACTAATCCTTGTTCAAACTTGAGTTTAACTCACTCAAACCCACGTCCTTATGCTTATAACCACTTCTATGGTTAGTTAAGCTTAAAAACGGGGCTGTGACATACAACATCAGAGGTTAAACCTCAAATACTTTCTGTTTTATTTAGGGTTTTTAACCCACAAGTCATGTTCAAGCTTTAAGCTCGATGAAGGTGTGATTATGGACTAACTTGGGTTGTCCAACAAAGAATCCCCACATTACTTGATGATTTCTCATAGTATAGTTGTTGTTATTCTTGTATTAACATTAGTTCATGACCCTCGTTGTATGTTTTTACATCAAGTGTAGTGGTGAACCATAAGAGGTACCTAAATGGAAGCTTGTTCTTCCTACCTCCTACATGAATTCTATGACACAATAGAGGTACCTAAATGAAGATTTATCTTCTACCTCATACTTTACTATTGGACTTTATAATACCTATATTACTTATACATACATATACTATTCGAACCCTTGATGGTGAACTTGTTTTCATTCGTCAAGATATTAGAATAACATCATCTAAGGCATAAGACTTGTTACGATTCTAATGAATACATTACTCATGAAAACATTAACCCTTGAGGTTTCATAGTGTCAAAAACAAGTACTTATGTTAAAGGATGATTACTTTCGAATACATATGTTCTTGTGTTTTAACTTCCTAAATCCCTAAATCTTCCGATTTCCCAACTCATACGCCTTGTTTACTTCGTGTAGAAGGACTTGGTGTTCCAACCTCCTAAACAAACCAACACTCTCGCGGATTTACCAAGTAGAAGACTTGCAAAACCGTGAGTACACTCGACCCATTTACATTTTAAACCACTTTTGGGTTGTAACATGTTACCATACAAAATTACACTTACACACACTTAAACATGCTTTATGAACTCAATCCGTTATACATGCTACTTGTTTACTTAGGTTCATGCTAGATTATACATGCTTTATGCCATTACCATGCTAAGCCCTCAACTTAACATATATAGCGCTATAGGAGTAGCACACCACCCGTCGGGGTCTTGTTAAGCCATTATACTAAAACGGTCTCGTTACTTTTGTGGCGAGGGATGCTAAATACTAGTGGACACTTGGGTTAGACGTGATGTTATGCATGCTAGTTACCTTGTTTACAAATTGCCATGTGGATTTGAGTAAAATGCTTTTATACTTATGCTATACTTATTCAAACCTTGTGTACTCGCCTTTGCTTTTGCATTGAACTTTATTTTAACATGTTACAGGTTGAGGATGATGATGCTATGAAATGAAGTAGCAATGATGCCTAGATACACATTTAGACGTCTTAGGTTTAAAATGTTGTATCAATTTTGTTATGTTGTTATGTACTTTTCGTTGAACTTATTGTTATTTGAGATTTCTACGTAATGTTGACAATTGATGTTTGGAATGAAAATGGTTAATTTAAATATTGTCACAAATAGTGTTATGAAGTCTCTTGCAATCTATTTTGTCTCACTCCGATGTTTCCGCCATCGGTTGGGGTGTGACACTTTACTTGTTTAATATAGTTGGTGATCGGTAGTTTCCATCACCCGAAGTTTTTTGTGCCGGAGATCATATATTGATCAAGGGATTTTTCCTCGTATAAATCTTTGTGTCCCACATTCATTTCATTCATATATTGTTCATACATTTGTCCATTCATTCAAGCATCACACCTCACAAAATCGGATTTGGCTGTATTATCCTTGTGTGATTTTTTTACCAAAACAAGAACAACTCCCAAGAATGCTACTGGCCAGACTCCATTTTCTTTAGTGTTTGGAGCTGAATTTGTGATCCCTACAGAGATGGTAGTCCCTACTGCAAGAACAAGCATCCGTGATCCTGAAGGAAATGCTGAAAACTTGGTTCAAGATTTGGATACCATAGAAGAACTCAGGGATTTAGCAAGGATAAGGTTGGCCAGCTATCAACAAAGTATGACTAAAGCTTACAACAAGAATGTCAGGATCAGAAAATTTCAAGTTGGTGACATGGTGTTGAGGAAAGCATTCCAAAATACCACAAATCCTGCTGATGGCAAGTTAGCACCAAAGTGGGAAGGTCTCTATTTGATTGAAGCTGAGCCAGGAAAGGGGGCATATCGTTTATTAACAATGGAAGGTGATCTATTACCAAGAGCTTGGAATATTGTCCACTTAACGAGATACTTCATGTAAGAAGGATCCAGGATCCTTGGTCATCCTCATATCTAGTACACACAAAGGATCCTTAGGGGATATATGATCCTCAATCCGGTAATGATTTGATTTTAATTTATCGAATCCTTTAATTTATTTGATTACAAGGAGAAGGATCCAGGATCCTTTATCCTTCTTCACTAAATTCTGAGTTTTGCAGAAGTTGGTGAATCTTTGACAAAGGATCAAGTATCCATTGAAATCTCCTAAGTTTAGGGTTTATCCCTAGTTTTGGGCTTGTCCCTAGTTTTGGGCTTGTCCCCAGTTTAAGGTATCTACTACCTTCTACGAATCAGGTTTTTACACCTTCGCCAGTTGCGCATGATTATCCTACTGCAGTTAAAGGCAATGGGACCAATACTCGCTTTAGGGGCTGACAATTTCATTCTACTGGCTGTATTTAGGATCCTAAGTATAATGGTAGACGTACCATACATCCGTTCCTAAGGTATCTAACGTTTTCACGTTAGCTAAGGTTTTGGCATTTTCATGTCACTAAGTTTGGATAGTCGCCAGTATGGGCCATACTCCAGTTTACACAAGATCCTTTGGGCTTGTCCACAGTTTATTGGGCTTGTCCCTAGATTGTTGGGCGTGTCCCCAGATACTAACATCTTCTTTACAATTGGCTTAATCCCAAGTTATATCCTATTTCAGGTTTCCAGAGCTGAACAGTTAAGGATCCAGTATCCTATCTTTCTACAAGGTTTTATCTTTTGTTTATCACAGTTGTAAGGGTTAAGGATATATGATCCTAACTTGGATTTCTCCGGTATGATCCTTATTTACTTTAACTTTATTCTTGGTGTTTTGCTCAAAAATCAAGCAAAGATGATGCAACCAAATCTTTTGTTGTGAGGTGTGATGCTTGAATCAATGAACAATATTAAGGATCACTCAGAAATGTAATGAACAAGTGACACAACAATTTATACGAGGAAAAAGCCCTTGATCAAGAGTTGATCTCCAGCATAAAAAACCTCGGGTGATGGAAACTACCGATCACCAACTCAGATTAAACAAAAAATGTATTACAACTCGAGATGATAGCAAGCTTGTTACAAGGATCACTAGAGTGTAATGTGCAAAAATATGTCTAATCGCCGAGCTAACTGTTGAGAGCTGATGAGAGCAGTTACGAGTGTGTGTGTTTAGCCAAAAATAGCCAAGTGTTCTAATCAAGCTCGCTATCCCCTTTTAAATTTAGAAAATATCTAAGATAACTAACTGTCCGCAATTTGTGCACTCTCCCCACGATCTACATAACGTTCAAAATGGTCAAGCACGTGCGGAATATTGAGAGAATATGCTCCAGGAACTTCGGTGAGACTTGGTCCATGCTCTCGTTCCTGCAAAACAAGTTTACGTACAAGGGAAACAATATTTAGTAGTAGGATAACAACAATGATCCCGAATCCTGATCCTGCGACACTTGCCGAGGATCCTTAATTTAAACAGAATTGAGGATCCATGATCCTGGTAGCACTTGAGGACCCGTGATCCTTAGGAATTGTAAAATCCTCCCCTAAGAATTGCCCCCAAAATATAAGGATTAAAGTGTAAATAAACGAGTTATATTTTCTTGATCTTATCCGTAACCAACTAACGGATATATAGCCGTTGTAATCGAACTATCCGTTACCAATCTGACGTCATTTGAAATGACATCCCTGCAAGATCATGATTATAAATTCAAGTTAGCGATAAGGGTCAATGTGCATTTAAATTCGAGCAATACTCCCTTTAAATCCACATTAGAAGATCAAGCAGGTATCTCTCTCTCTTCCCTTTCTCTTCATCTTCTTTCTCTATTCCTTCTTTCTTTATCTTTATCCGCGACCCAAGATGATGTTAAGATCTTCACCGGCTAAGGATCACCGAAAGGACAGCCCTCTCAAAAGCCAGGGAATCATCAAAGATTCTGTGAAGGAGCGCTGCTGCTTTTCTGATCCTGAGATCGACAGGATTCGACATTGCTTTCCGGCAAACACTGTTTTTAAACCATTTGATCCCACCATTCTGAGTAACTTTGTTTCTGAAACATGGGTTGCATTCCCAGTCACCCCTTTCTCGATAGGATACTCCTACCCTTTTCCTGATTTCACCCAATCTTTCTTCTCCCTCACCGGCATATCCTATATCCAAGCGATGCCAATGATGTGGAGGGTTTTGTATACCTTTGAAAGGATCATTGAGCATGAAGGTATTGATCTGGGAATGTCGGAGTTAGCTGAGATGTACGATATTGTGACTCATGGATCCCATCGTTATCTGTTCAAACGCAAACCCGTTGAACCTCATCCAATCTTGAAAACCACCAAGAACGACACCAAATGGAAGAAGCGATTCTTCTTCGTCAGAAGGGATTCTATCCCTGATGGGAAGGATCTGCCAAGAAAGTGGGCCACCCACGGTAGGATAGAGGATCCTTTAGAAGGATCATAGGATAACCCTGTTTTTGTTAAGGATCATTAACATATTTCTGTTTCTTTTGTGCAGTTATCTCTGTTTCGCACCTTATTCCATCGCCTGCCACCAAGGAAAGGATCGCTGCTTTCCAGAAACTTAATCCTGCATAAAGATCATTCCAAGAAAATACCCAGGATTCTCAAGAAGTATCCTTAGGCTCTGTTACGATGTCAAGTAAGTATCCATGTTTATATGTAATTAAATGCTTAAATTAAAATAAGGATACTTATCTGTTTTGGATTTGTAGGTGCTGGAAAATCTTCAAGATCTGCCTCCAGATTCAGTGTCACTGACCTTGATGTTGTCCGATCCACAAAGAAGAAACCTTCTGCTAGTCCATCCGTCACGATCCCCAAGCCAACCACTTCTAAAGGCAAGGGTGGCAAGAAAAGGAAGACTGCTGACACCCTTGAAGGTCTGCCTCTGATCCAGCATGAGTTCGAGGAATACATTGCTAAGGTGAGAATAACTGATCCTTAAATGTGATTCTTGAACGCGATCCTTCCATACCGAGGGTAAGGGATCCTGAATTGTATCATTTCTTTTGCAGAAATTTGCTGAAATCCAAGATTACGTAGGGAGTCTTGATGAGGTTGAACGAAAGTGTTTGGACCTCCAAAAGATCATGCTAGCCAAGGATCAGAAGATTGCCTCCCTTGAAAATGATGTCAATCTGGTGAAGAAGGAACTTTTCCTGGCTCATGTCATAGCTGATCAGGAGAAGTCTGAAATCATGGATGATGCTAAGGTCTCTGCTGCCAATGCTATGTACAAAACCAAGTTGTAGATGGCCCAAGAAGCTCAGGATCCTGACTTTGACAAGACCAGCTGGGACATAGAGGGCTGGAAGGCTAGATTGGCTGAGCTGGATGACGAAGAAGAGGTTGGTGAGGTCCTAGCAATCGAGGCTGGCAGCAGTGGGGTAAAGGATCATGCTGGTGATGCCGGAGCTGGAGGTGCGGGTGAAGGTGATGGTGATGTAGCAAAGGTGTAAGCTGCAGGAATGGGCGATGATGGACATTTCTAGACGCGGCCGGAGCCCATTTTTTAGGATTTGAAAGTTTTTGGTTATGATGTTTTAAACAAAGCTGGGTTGTACCGTGAACAATAGTTTCTAGGGTTATGGATCATGGATCCTAAGACAATAGGTAGGATAATAGGTAGTGGAGGGATCCTTTGTTTGGGGGATGAAGCCATTTGTTATCCTGCTATCTTTTATTTCCTGCACTTTTATGACCTGTTAAAAATGGACACCCTTTGCTAACCCAAGTGGACGGGTCACGGTTTACTGGTAGAAGCTTGGGTTAGCAATTTTGACAACCTTTAAGGGTTTAACTTTTGATGAATAAATAAAACTTTAACTTTTTGGCTATTTCCCGTGTTGTTATCCTTGTGAATCCTTTATTTTTCAACTGTTGTTATTCACTTTCTTTGAATTTATAGAATAAAGGTTTAACAAATCATGTTTAAAAGTTTTTAGGATATGATCAAGGATCAAATATCCTATAAATTTAGAAAAGTTATGTAACTGAAGGATCATTAGTTCTGTTGTCAAAGGATAAGGGTCACTTATACAAACAATGAATAAAATCAAAGTGATCAAGGATCATACCTGAGAATCCAAGTTAGGATCCTAACCCTTTAACATTTATAATCAGGATAACCAACAGACAAACCTTAGTAAAAGGTAAGGATCAAGGATCCTTGGTCGTTTAGCTTCAAAAACCTGAAATAGAATATAACTTGGGACTAAGCCAATATAAGAGAAAAGTTAGTAACTGGGGACAAGCCCAACAATTCTGGGGACAAGCCCAATATACTGGGGACAAGCCCAAAGGATAACTGGGGACAAGCCCAAGGATAACTGGGGACAAGCCCAAGGATCTTGTGTAAACTGGAGTATGGCCCTCACTGGCGACTATCCAAACTTAATGACATGAAAATGCCAAAACCTTAGCTAACGTGAAAACGTTAGAAACCTTAGGTACGGATGTATGGTACGTCTACCATTATACGTAGGATCCCGGATACAGCCAGTACAATGAAATTATCAGCCCCTAAAGCGAGTACTGGTCCCATTGCCATGAACTGTACCAGGATCATCGTGCGCTGCTGGCGATACTGGGGACATGCCCAAAGAACTGGGGTCAAGCCCAAATAACTGGGGTCAAGCCCAAATAACCGGGGTCAAGCCCAAATAACCGGGGTCAAGCCCAAATAACTGGATACTTCTGTGGATACTCAATCCTTTGTTAAGGATACCAAAATGAGGATCCTCTGTCCTGTAAGGATCCTTCAAGGATACTTGTCAGGTAAGGATCATGGATCCTTATCACATGAAATATTTCTTCAAGTGGACAGCATTCCAAGCTCTTGGTAGCAAATCACCTTCCATTGTTAGCAATCGGTATGCCCCCTTTCCTGCTTCAGTTTCAATCAAATAGGGGCCTTCCCACTTTGGTGCTAACTTCCCATCAGCAGGATTGGTGGTGTTTTGAAATGCTTTCCTTAACACCATATCACCAACATGGAATTTCCTGATCCTGACATTTTTGTTGTAGGATCCAGCCATCCTTTGTTGATAACTAGCCATCCTTATCCTTGCCAAATCCCTGAGTTCTTCTATAGTATCCAAGTCTTGAACCAAGTTTTCAGCATTTTCTTCAGGATCACGAATGCTTGTTCTTGCAGTAGGAACCACCAATTCTGTAGGGATCACTGATTCTGCCCCAAATACCAAAGAAAATGGAGTTTGGCCAGTGGCATTCTTGGGAGTTGTCCTATCAGCCCATAGTACATAAGGTAGTTCTTCTGCCCACTTTCCTTTCTTGGATCCAAGCTTCTTCTTTAAATTGTTGATGATGATCTTGTTGGATGATTCTGCCTGACCATTAGCTTGTGGGTGGACTGGTGTTGATGTTATCATCTTAATCCCCCAGCTGTCACAAAAGTTAGTAGTTCTACTCCTAATAAATTGGGATCCATTATCACAAACAATTTCAGAAGGGATACCAAATCTAGTAATAATGTTTCTTTTAATAAAGGATATCACTTCCTTTTCTCTGACTTGAGCAAAAGCTTCAGCCTCTATCCACTTGGAGAAGTAATCAGTCATAGCAAGCATGAATACTTTTCCACCAGGTGCCTTAGGAAGCTTACCAACTATATCCATTCCCCATCTCATGAATGGCCAAGAAGAGGATATAGGATGCAAGAGCTCTGCTGGTTGGTGAAGGATATTACTATGTCTCTGACAAGGATCACACTTCTTGGCATATTCCACAGCATCCTTCTTCATAGTAGGCCAATAGTATCCTGTCCTCAGGATCCTTGAGAATAATGCCCTGCCCCCAGTGTGGTTTCCACAATCTCCTTCATGAAAATCCTTTAGGACTTCTTGGCTTTCAGGATCCTCAATGCATCTTAGATATGGTCTTGCAAGAGATCGTTTATATAACATGTTATTCAATATTGTAAATTGAGATACCTTAATTTTGAAAGCCCTGGGGTTTTCTCCTGTAGGAATCTCTCCATGTTGTATGTATCTCATGATTGGAAGGATCCATGATCCTGAATGGGATTGTGTATCCTCACTAGGGATGATAGCAGAATCCTCTCCTATCTCCATAGCTACATGATCCTCAATAGCAGGAGTCAGGATATGGATAATAGGGATCTTGATATCCTCTGGAATCTTCAAGGATGATCCTAGATTGGCTAATGCATCAGCCTCTGCATTCTCTTCCCTTGGTACCTGTGTCAAACTAAAGGAAACAAAAGAGAGTACCAATTCTTTGACTATCTCTAAATATTTAATTAGCTTTTCACCTTTAATAGCATAGGATCCATTAAAGTGATTAGTAATTAACAATGAATCCACATGTACCTCAAGATACCTGATCCTCATATGCTTGGCAATTTGCAAACCAGCTATTAAGGCCTCATACTCAGCCTCATTATTAGTAGTTTGAAACTCACAAGCTATGGAGTGGGGTATTATGTCCCCCTGTGGCGATTTTAGTAGTATTCCAAGGCCTGTTCCTTTGATATTAGAAGCTCCATCAGTGAAGAGTATCCAAGGATCCTTAGTTTCTTCAAGTTGTTGAACTTCTAACTCAGCTTCCCTTTGCAAGTCACTACTGAAATCTGCCACAAAGTCAGCTAAGGCTTGGGACTTGATTGCCTACTTTGCCATTCTACCTGACATTTGAAGTTTCCTGAGAACATTCTTGATAGGAAGGTTAGTTTTCACAATAATAGTGTGAGTTTCGAAATAATGTCTATGTTTAGTGGAAGCCATAATTAAATTAAGAATTAATTTCTCTAAATGAGAATACATGGCCTCAGCATCAAGTAGAATTTTACTTACATAACATACTGGACGTTTAGAGCCTTCGTGATCCTTAACTAGGATCGCACTTACTGCTTTAGCTAAAACAACCAAGTATAAGTATAATGATTCTCCATTTTCGGGTTTCATCAGGGCTGGTGCTGAGGATAGATAATCCTTAAGAGCCTTGAGTGTAGCTTCATGCTTATCAGTCCACTCAAACTTCTTATCCTTCCTCAATATGTCATACCTGCCTTGAGCAATTTGTCTACCTTTTCTTGGATAATGACATTCCTTTCAAGTGCAAACTTTCTCCTTTTTTTGGTGTATAGGCTTGAATGACCTGTCAATGCCAAGCTTATGAGTAATTATATCTTTAGATATACCTATCATGTCCTCATGCTTCCAGGCAAAGGTAGTTTTCCTCCTCTTAAGGAAGGATACTAGATCCTGCTCAATGTTGCTAAGGATCCCTGATCCTTTAAAGACTTTGGATTCAGGATCACGAGGATCCATAAGGATTTCTTTCACATCCTGTTCTCTTGCCTCCAAGACATCTCTTGAAGGATACTTTAATTGCTATTGCTCCCTTGGTCTTGAGGCTGGCTTCATTGATGATGTGTAGCAATTCTTAGCTTCTTGTTGATCACTTTCAATTTTCACCACTCCCCATGGACTAGGAAGCTTTACACATTGATGATAGGTAGATGGGACTGCCTTCATATCATGTATCCATGGCCTGCTAAGGATAACATTACAACAAGATAAGCAATCTATAACACAAAACTTTTGATAAGAGTGGAGTCCTTCAATATAGGTGGGGAGTTTGATGTCCCCCAATGTATTTTTTATTTCTCCGCTGAATCCCACAAGAACTGAGGATCTTGGGACAATGTCCGATTCAGGAATGTTCATCTTCTTGAGGACATCAAGCTGAATGATGTTCACTGAGCTTCCTCCATCTATCAGGATCCTGCGAACAAAGTGGTTAGATATAAACAGAGTAATAACAAGACCATCATGATGAGGATCCTGAACATCAAGACGATCATCCTCATCAAAAGTTATGATTTTATCCTTGGTAACAGTGGAAGTCAGGATGGGTCTATCTCCATTATCCATCTTGATTTCCTTGGCATGTCTTTTGGCTGCTGAGAAGGAAGTACAACAAATGTCTGATCCACCGGATATGAAGTTTATAACTTGTGCATCTGCTGGAGGAGCAGGAGCCTTTTCTGGGATCCTTTCAGGATCCTGGATCCTTGACTTCTTTCATCCCAAAAGTTCCTTCAAGTGCCCCTTGCTTAACAAGTAACCAATTTCTTTTCTAAGTGCAATACACTCTTCAGTGAGATGTCCAAAATCCTCATGATATGCACACCACTTGGACTTGCCCTTTGTAGTAGTCGGTTTATCACTTTTCCTTGGCCATCTTGCTTTCTCACCTAGATTCTGCATTGCAAGAATTAGTTCATTGTTATCAACAGAAAAACAGTATTTAGAAATGGGAGGATAATCCTCATCATCCTCTTCTTGTTCCACTGCATGCACATTCTGGTTATCAGACTTGTTGTAAGGCTTGGACTTGTTATTCCTGAAGTAGGATCCTTGTTTCTCCTATTTTGAGGATCCTGTCAGTCTTTCCTGGATCCTTTTATCATCCTCTAATCAGATGAATCTAAGGGCCCTGGTTCTTACTTCATCAAGATTCCTGCAAGGGGTCATTACAAGATCATCATAGAATAATGAATCCCTAAGCAAACCCATTTTAAAGGCTTCTACAGCCGTAGCAATATCTAGATTAGGAATGTCTAAGGATTCTTTACTAAACTTAGTGATATAATCTCTAAGTGATTCATTTTGACCTTGTGTTACCCTATATAAATCACTAGCTAAACGTTCAAATTTTCTACTACATGAGAACTGACTATTAAACAGATTAACTAGATTAGCAAACGAAGTAATAGATTAAGGAGGAAGACTTAGCAGCCATTTAAGAGCTGATCCTGTGAGGGTGGATCCAAAACCCTTGCATAGACATGCTTCTTTTAACCTCTCTAGGATGGGGTTGATCTCCATCCTCTCCCTGTATTGAGCTACATGCTCCTCTGGATCCGTTGAACCATCATATAGCTTCATAGTTGGTATCTGGAATCTTTTGGGTATCTCAGCATCACAAATAGGTGGTGCAAAATGAGATATCCTATGGCTACCATCTGCAATTTCAGGAATGGGTTTAACCACTCCTGGTACGCTGGATATCATATCCTTAAGCTTCTGTAACTCCCTAGCCATAACTTGGTTGATACCTGTATCCTGCATAGAGCCATGGTTAGTGTTATAAGAATTATTGAAAGTGTTACCTCCCAGAGGATTCAAGTTTGGAACTGCAGACGTGAATCCATATTGACGGGATTCTGGTATGATTGAAGGACCAGAAGAGGCAATGGTCTGCATTGGAATGAAGTCTCCTTGATGAATATCTGTGCTTGGGGGTTGCACGCTTCTCAAGAATCCTTGATCCTGAAAGACGTTGGATCCTTGAACCTGAAAGGGGGATCTTTGAACCTGAAAGGAACCTTGCACCTGTGAGGATCCTTGGACATGTGAGGATCCTTGAACCTGAGAGGATCCTTGAACTCGAGAGGATCCTTGAACTTGTGAGGATCCTTGAACTTGAGAGGATCCTTGAACTCGAGAGGATCCTTAAACTTTTGAGGATCCTTGAACTTGTGAGGATCCTTGAACTGTATGCGTTCCCATATATCCTCCTGAGCTGATGAAGGATCCCAGATGTTGAAGAGAGGATCCTGACGGCTGAAAACAGGATCCTTGAGGCTGGAAATGAGACCCAAAAGCCTGACTCATAGTTGTTGCTCCATAACACCTTCCCAATGGTTCAGCTTGGTACTGGATGCCTAGGGCCGCATATTGTTGAGCAGTTATCGCTGGAGTGTCGAAATCCAATGATCTTGGTATCAGAGGAGAGTGATCCTCCACTGATTTCTTTTGTTTCTTGATATCATCAATCTCCCGGAGAATTCTTTCGTTGGTTCTGTCCTGCTCTTGTATGTGATCCCTCATCTGCAAAATCAAATTAAAAAGATCACTAGTAGTAGGATTAGTAGAAACAGAAGAAGTTGGTGGTTTAGGAAAAATGGGGCTTTGTCTCTTTGCAGCGTTTTCGGCATTCTTCTGGGATCCAGAAGGTGGTGGAGGCAAAGGAGGAACGCCCTGTGATGAACTCATTGCTGGCATTGAACTTGAAGTGTTCTTTGCTGAGGAAGTCATCTGCTTGGTTGTAACGAACCGAAACGATCACAAAAATAAGAATCTTCTTAGGAATGAAGCACCAATTGCCCCACGGTGGGCGGCAAACTGTTTTGGTCAAAAATCAAGCAAAGATGATGCAACCAAATCTTTTGTTGTGAGGTGTGATGCTTGAATCAATGAACAATATTAAGGATCACTCAGAAATGTAATGAACAAGTGACACAACAATTTATATGAGGAAAAAGCCCTTGATCAAGAGTTGATCTCCGGCATAAAAAACCTCGGGTGCTGGAAACTACCGATCACCAACTCAGATTAAACAAAAAATGTATTACAACTCGGGATGATAGCAAGCTTGTTATAAGGATCACTAGAGTGTAATGTGCAAAAATATGTGTAATCGCCGAGCTAACTGTTGAGAGCTGATGAGAGTAGTTACGAGTCTGTGTGTTTAGCCAAAAATAGCAAGTGTTCTAATCAAGCTCGCTATCACCTTTTAAATTTAGAAAATATCTAAGATAACTAACTGTCCGCAATTTGTGCACTCTCCCCACGATCTCCATAACATTCAAAATGGTCAAGCATGTGCGGAATATTAAGAGAATATGCACCAGGAACTTCGGTGAGACTTGGTCCATGCTCTCGTTCCTGCAAAACAAGTTTACGTACAAGGAAAACAATTGTTAGTAGTAGGATAACAACAGTGATCCTGAATCCTGATCCTGCGACACCTGCTGAGGATCCTTAATTCAAACAGAATTGAGGATCCATGATCCTGGTAGCACTTGAGGACCCGTGATCCTTAGGAATTGTAAAATCCTCCCCTAACACTTGGTTTATCAATCATACCCTTATTTTCTGACAACAAGATATAAGATCCTAAATCATTTCAGTTTTCAAACCTTTTGATTAAAAGGATATTTGATCCTTGATCATATCCTTAATTCTTTAATATAAACTAATCCTGATAATACATTTAATGTCTTTATCCATAACTTGTAAATTCTAAAACTATGCAATAACAATTGACAAGTAAATGTATGCAAAATAAAAAAACACAAAGATAGCCAAAAGGTTAAAGTTTTATTTATTTATCAAAGTTAACCCTTTTAAAGGTTGTCAAAATTGCCAACCCAAGCTTCTACCAGCAAAACGTGGCCCGTCCACTTGGGTTGGCAAAGGGTGTCCATACTAAAGGTTCGATAAGTGCAGTAAATAAAAGGCGAGGGGCATCAAAGGCTTCATCCTCCACAAACAGAAGGACCCATCCACCTTTGCTACCCCCTATTGTCCAAAGGATCAGTGATCCTTAAACCCTAAAACTATTGTTCAAGTTATTACAAACCATTGTTCAAAACATCACCAAAAAACTATTAAACCATAAAAAATGGGCTCCAGCCACGTCTAGAATTTTCACTCATTGCCCATTTGTGCAGCCTAAACTGTTTCCTCCACCTTCTCATCACCACCTTGACCACTACCTCCAGCCACTGCATCCTCAGGATCCTTAGCTCCACTGCCACCGGCTTCAAGTGCCAGCACCTCCTCAGGCTCTTCACCATCTCCAAGTTCAGCTAGCCTTTTGGTCCATCCCTCCAGGTCCCACTCAGACCTATCAAAGGCAGGATCAGCAGCCTCCTTAGCCATCTGGAGTTTGACCTTAAGCATCACGATAGCAGCAGAGTGTTTGGCCCCTTCCATGACCTCTATCCTCTCCCTTTGGGCTGTCATTTCAGCAACAAGCAACTCCTTTCGCAGTGCCTTCTGCTCGTTCTCAAGCTGGGAGATCTTCTTATCTTTGGCAACTGCAATGGCCTGGAGGTCAAGATTCTTTTGTTCAGCTTCAGCCACATGTTGGTCAAGGAGGAATTGGACTTCAGCGAATTTCTGCAATAAAAGAATTCAATGTTCAGGATCCTATATCCTCAAAAGAAGTGTAAAATTTTAGGGTGTGAAATCCTTACCTCGGAGATGTATTCCTGGAGTTGGCGTTCCATCAGAGGGAGGTCTTCAGTGGGTTCAGCATGTTTCTTCTTTTTAATTCCTTTACCCCTGGTGCTGACACCTTTGGTCTCAGGGATGCTTTGGCTTGCAGCCAGCTCCTTCTTAATAGACCTATGGGATACATATTCCTGGATGTCACCCACACTGAACCTTGAAGCAGACTTGGAAGATTTGGCAGCACCTACAAATATAGTTCACAGATAAGTATCCATATCTTATATTCATTTACACATTTATCTACATATAAATATGGACAATTACTCGACATTGTGTAGGAACCGGAGGACATCTCTTGAGAATCCTTTGCTTTGGATTGAAATGTTCTTATGGCAGGATCAAGCTTCCAGAAAGCAGCAATCCTCTCTCTTGTGACAGGAGACTCTTGGATATGGGAGAATGAGATAGCTGCACAACAAAAAAGAAGGATCAGTTATCCTTAACAGAAAAGAAGAATCCTACCATGGTCCTGGTCCAAGGATCCCATATCCTACCTTGGGTGATCCATTTCTTGTGAAGATGACTCCCGTTTGGGATGGAGTCCCTTCTTACGAAGAAGAACTGGTTTCTCCAGTTGGAGTCATTCTTAGTGGTTTTCATAATTGGATGTGCTTGTCCGGGTTTATGCTTGAAAAGAAAACGATGAGAACCATGGCTAACAAGATTATACAACTGGCTCAACTCAGATAAGCCTATATCGATTCCCTCTTGTTCAACAATATGTTCAAGCGTGTACAAGACTCTCCACACCATCGGCATGGCTTGGATGTAGCACAAACCGGTGAGTGTGAAAAAGCTTTGGGTGAAGAAAGGGAAAGGATATGTGAAGCCAATCTGGAAAGGGATTGCAGGAAAGGTGATCCAGGCATCCGAGATGCAGTCACTCTTCATGGAAGAGTCAAAGGGTCTAAAAATGGTGCCTTCCGGAAAACAATGACGTAACCGATCAATCTGAAGATCGGTGAAACGACAAAGTTCCATTGAAGGGTTTTTAGTTATGCCCTGGCTCTTCGGAGGGCTTTCTTTTTTAGGATCCTTAGCATGGGAGGACCTGGTACTCATCTTCGCCATGGATACTTGAAGAACAGGGGATCAGAGAGAAGAAAATCTAGAGAGAAGGAAAGAAGAGATACCTAATGAAATCTTCGAATGAGGATTTAAAGGGGAAGAGTCTCGAATTTAAATGCCATTTTCATCCCTATCTCTAATCCTATTTATAATGATTATTTTTTGCAGGGATGATTGTTGCTGACATCAGCCTGTAACGGCTATATCCATAAGTAACGGCTAGTCCGAATTAAATTGAAACATGACTATCTAATTGGATATCAACTAGTCATGTTTGGGGGCAATTGTTAGGGATAGAATTTCACAGCTTATGGATCACGGATCCTCAAGTGCAGCTTGAATCACGGATCCTCAGTTCAGTTTGAATTAAGGATCCTCAGAAGATGTTGCATGACTAAGGATCTAGGATCCTCATTGTTATCCTAACACTAACAATTGGTGATCATTTGTGTGTGTTTTGCAGGTGTATTCTAATAGGACTTGGTCCAACCGAGATTCTAGGGGAATATGCTTGACGATTTTGCATATGCATGAACTCTTCGACCGTTATGATGATTGTGGGGGGGGGGGGGGCTGCACCATTTGCGGATAGTTAGTTAGTAGGATATTTTCTATTTTTAAATGGGGATACGAGCTTGATTTAGTTATTATTAGCAACACACACAAACAACTCTCGAACTCTCTGCAAACTCTCGGCGATTATACACTTTTGCACACTAGTGATCTTTGTACCAAGCTTGTTAATATCCCGATTTGTAAACCTTATTTATTTAATATAATTGGTGATCGGTAGGTTCCATCACCCGAGGTTTTTTATGCCGGAGATCATTCATTGATCAAGGGCTTTTTCCTCGTATAAATCCTTGTGTTCACTACTCATTTCATATATTTGTTATTCATACATTTGACCATTTAACCAAGCATCATACCTCACAAAATCAGATTTGGTTGCATTATCATTGTGTGATTTTTGACCAAAACACACACACATATATATACAAATCTAATTATCTATTTACTATTTACTTGTTTATTTACATATTTACATCCGAAAACTGTTTTTTTTTATATCAGAAAATCTGATAGGATCTGATAAAAATCTGATGAAAATTTTCTTTCCATTAGAATTTCTGATAAATCCACTAGAATTTACCAGAAAATCTGGTAAACTTATCAGAAATAAAAATTGTTGTCTCAGAAAGTCTAATAGGTTTATCAGAATCCATCAGAAAATCTGATAAATTCCTCAAAAATTACCAGAAAATCTGATGATTTTATCAGAAAGTTATATTTCATTTTCGTGAAGTAAATAAATAAATAAATAAATAAACAAGCTGCTTGATTCTGAACGAAAAAAATAAATAAATGAAATAAATAAGCAGTTAATTTAAATAAATAAATGGACAAAAATGAACAAATGAATAAATGAACATAAATAAATAAATGTAAGTAAATGCAAAAATAAGATAAATATACATATATATATATAAGCGGTTCGATTCCGAACACGGGCATAAATGTAAATATAAACAGAAATGAAATAACTGAATTGAAATAAATGAAATACTGAAATAGAATGAATAAATAAATGAATGAAATACAGAAATGAAAAGACTGAATTAAAATAACCGAAATGAAAGAATAAAAGAAAATGGTTCGATTCCGAACACATAACTGAATTAAATAAATAATTGAAATAAAGAAAATGTTAGTTAATCAATAAATAAATGTAAAGTTAGTATGTTAGTAAGGTTAGTGGTTAGTCAGTTAGTAAAGTCAGTCAGTTAGTTGGTTAGTAAAACAGAAAAAGAAAAGTTAGTCAAACAGTTAAATATTTACAAGTTAGTAAATAAGAAAACAAATAAATACAAAAATGTACAAGTATTCACAGTTTGTACACCGGTAAAATAATGACTCGGATTGTTTCGAAAATTTCGCCGTGGTCCCCGGCAACAGCGCCAAAAACTTGACGTGGGTGTGACTATAGACATATTTACAGTACTTTCACGCTCAGCGAAATGTGTTTTATATTTGTAAAAATGGTTTATACCTTAACATTAAAACACACACAACAAAGGACAAGTATATCCCGTCATATATGTAGCAAAGTATTGGTAAGAGTCAGATATCGATCCATGGAACACGAGCGTTATTAGGTACTAAATATTTGTCATTAGATTACCAGATAAAAGGATAAGTGAATGGTTGTTTAACTAAGTTATCTAAATTATATCTAAAACATAAATATACTATTATCTTGTTTCACAAACATCCTATACATGTTATCTATTAGATATGTCACAAAAGCACTTAATCAATTTTCCAATTTCGAGACAGTTAGTCATCCGCTAGGAGTTTTCTAACATGATGATTCTTCGGAAAGTGAACGCGATAAACACACGTTAACCACCTAAACTCATTCTTTAGCGAGCTATTGATTTTCATTATTTTAAACCTTTAAAGATAGATTAGTCATCCGCTAGGAGTTTTCTAACCTCACTTATCAAAGAAAGCAATACCGATGGTCACAATACAGCCATGAGGATAAGCATTTAAGTAGATCATATAACAACATATTTCACCTTTACACGTCTTGAACACAAATCTACCATGTTAGCAATTTCAGACCAAAACTACTAAACAAGGATCATAAACCGCATGCAAGAACATGTAATCAACACCATATAATTCGTTAGAACCCTTACGTGAAAGATATCATTCGTAATAAAAATAAGATATATCTTAGATAAAACCAATACCCCTCTTGAGTCTCATGGTGTAAATAAGTTTACAAACAAGTGATTAATCAAGAAATAGTTACCATCCCACTAACCATAGATTCATTATCCAAGATAATCAAACATAATCAGGAAATCAACATCAATGAAACGTTCGTTATATAATCATGAAGATTCAAACATGAAAAAGTACTAAAGTTTCATACAAGCAAGATTACAACATAAAGATTATTCAAGAAACAAGTTCATTACTACTATTACATAAACTACATTAAACATAAAGTAACATCAATTCAATACTTACAAAATGATCAGAATACATGTTTAAGAACAAGGAATCGAACCATAAACAAGCAAGGAATTGATGGGTTAGATCGGTTATGCTTCCCTTCGGTCTTGAAGCTTCAAAGTGGTCTGATCAGGACTGCTTCAGAACCTAGAAATCGCCTAGAAACATGGAGAAAAACCCAACAGTTGAACCAGTAGCGAATGACTGTATTTATAGAAGATTTTATGATTGGCACGGTCGTACCGATGGCCGCACGGTCGTGCGACAGGTGTAGTCGGGTGATGTCATTTTGCCCGATTCGATGTCAGCCAAGTGGACTAGTGGACAAGTTGCCTGGGTCATCAGATCGGCACGGTCATGCCGTGGGTCGCACGGTAGTGCGATGTCACCAGAAATTTGATCAGAAAGCTTGATTTGTCTGTGGCACGGTCATGCGGCGGGTGGCATGGTCATGCGGCTTAGGAACAGATTGGCACTAGCAGTTGCACTAGCAGTGCTTTCCGAGATCAAGCAATCGGCATGGTAGTGCCGTCAGCTCGCACGGTCATGCGAGACCTGGCAGATCATAATTTTGTTCTTTTTATCAGAAATGCATCAGAATTTGTCCGTTTTCATCAGATTTTTCTTTTGTGCTCTGTTTAAGACCTGGAAATATAAAAGTACCGAATTTGGTATCTAAATGTCACGGTTTCGGTCAAAAACGCTTAAAACGGAAGTGTTTTGGGGTATAAAAACATGTATAATTTAATGTATATCAATACACTACCATTACCTCCTACTATCCATAATACACTACCATTACCAATATGTATAGTATTTTTCACTTTATGCACATGTGCATCAACACTCTTCATACCATATCAAACAACATATTACATCATAAAGTTACAAATATAACCAAATCATCAACCACTAGATATAACTAACCAAAAACATGTATATTGTCCTACTTCATAATTCAAAATCACAAACTTTTTGTACTAAAACACGTTATATCATGTTCATACATATAGATGCACATGTGCATTTATATATTTATAATGTAAAAAGAAGTGTATTAAGGATGCTAGTGTAAATGAAAGTGCAATTGTCTAATACTAGTAATGTATTACGGAATTTGTCAAAGAAATGATATATATGCACATGTGCATTGATAATTGTTACTCGAATTTTTTTGGTAATGAAAAATAGCAAATTTAATGTAAAAATAATAATAAAAAAATTTGTGTGTTTTTAAGGTTTTTTTTAGTTTTTTTTGTGTTCACATTAGTTCTAATGGTTCTCGCAATAAGAGTAGTTCTCAAATGAATCCTCCCCTATATATATTGCGAGAACGTGAGAACGAACTTAAAAACCAGTAAAACTTGTTCAAAAACAAGTAAAATTCAAATTTTTTTTACACTTATCATTATTATTCGAATACAATGTTGGAAACTAAATTTACTAGTTCAAAATACCTTTGTAAACACCCCATGTAACATTTTTGTTTTTTTCTAAAAAAATAAGGAATGTAGCATACATATATTTGAACATTTTTATAAAAGAAAAACAAAAAAACGCCGAGTAATTTATTTTTTAAAAATGTTAAAAATTTCATGTTACATAATATATATGTCCAAAAAATGTAACATTCAAATTTTGAACATTTAAAAAAACTACTAGGCGGTTTTTACATTTTTTTTATAAAAATGTTCAAATACATTTATATTACATTCCCGGTTTTTTTAGAAAAAAATAAAAATGTTACATAGGGTTTTTTTTTGAGTTTTCTCAACTCAAGTGGGTTTTCGTTTTATATCACACACACACACACACATATATAGGGGCAAGATTTATAGAAAACACCTATAAGTGTGAAAACGGTGAGAACGCCCCTCACCCATTGGGTCAAAACAATATATGGATTAAATTGGCACGATGGCGTTTTCGTAAACAACATCAACTTTATTACGTGGGCGCGCTTCATTAAGGGCAAAAAGGTAAATGTGCATCTACAAAACCCATCAAAACGTGACTGAAACATATATACTTCCCAGAGAAACCTCTCTAATTCCAACGAAAACGCCAAAACCCTAGAAAACACGAAACCACAATATTATGGCGTTTAAAGATCAAACAAGATCCAGATGCAAAAAACAGAGTGAGTTAACTTCGATTTACATTATGCTAGTTTTATGATGTTTATGGCGTTTCAATTTTATCAATAAATGTGCAGTTTCTATGGATGTAGAATCCGGAGAGTCACCTACTCCAAAACGCCAAAGAACCGCCGACCAACGAAAGATGACAACAACAAAACATGGTACAGATGTTTACTTTTTATGTGACTTATTAAGTCAGAAACGCCAACAATTTTATAATGTATGTTTGTAAAACTCCATATAAAAGGCAGAACTGAGTGTTTGTGAAGATGTGTTGTTAAACACCATATATCATGTAATATACTTTGATAGTTTGTTACTAAATGCCAATACATGTGTCCTTTGTATAATATATTTTTACTGTAAGAGAACGCCATTTTACATATATTATTTGAGTTATTAAACGCCATGTATCATTTGTGATTGTCTTATTGAACACCATATATCATTTGTGTTATTGAACGCCATGTATCATTTGTGTTATTAAACACCATGTATCATTTTTGTTACTCACTGTGAGTTTATGTATGTGTTAAACGCCATGTAAAAGTTTTGTGTGGAAAATGTTTGTGCAAACGCCATGGAAATTAATCTTGTTTTATAGGCAAAGAGAGGTTCAGAGTAAAAATAAATATGCACACCGGCATGGTCCAAAATGCCAATAAGAGGAAGACCTTAAGTCAGGATGTTGAGGTTCAAAAAGAACCATTTTACCAGTTCAGTGGGGCTAGAGTTTTGTCAAGAGTGAAACATACAAACTTGGCTGGTTGGTTTATAAATATGAATCAAAATCAAAGATAGGAAGTACACAACTTGGGCTTTGGTGCTGCCCTCAAGATGAAAATAGACAACATACCTACAATGCTTAGGTACTTGTTGGATGAAAACTATAATGAAAGAACAAACAATCTAAATGTTGGCAACCATACAATACATATCAATGAAGAATTGATAAACTCTTTAACGGGTAAACCGAACGGAGACGTGGCCGAGAAGGAGAAAAAGGTCAACAACTAACGAGGAAGTAGTGGCTGAGTGGAGAGCACAGTTTAAAGGGACTGACTGGATTAACAGACCAAGTTTGAAGCTCTACTTCGATAACATCCTGCCTGAGATGAATAGCTTCGGGAGAAACTTCTGCCTAAATTTCCTTGTGACATTCTTCAATATAATTGGGCCTGCAAGTGATAATGCGGCCGTCAACCAACAGTTCTTGCACAACATAAAACGAAACGTTCGAATAAACCAACTAAACTATTGTGGTTATCTCATCCAATGCTTGCAAAACGCCAAAACCGCATGGTCTAAAAAAAACATTTCACAGAGCCCTTGATTGTACTTGCGGTAAGAAAACAATTTCCATATATAATAGTTTGCTCAAAATAACAATTTAAAATTAAAAATGTCTTGTGTTACAACTTGCCTAGTTAAAAGGAAATATGGTGAAGAGCCAAAATGCCACGATGGCTAAGAACTTAAAAAGAAAATTGTTAAGAAGGCTAAGGAAACACAGTTTCAAACAGTTGTTCAAGAACAAGCCACACCAAGACAGCAGACAAAATGCAGGATGTTGATGAAGAAGATGCTGATGGTGATGATGTTGACAATGAAGATGAAGTGGGTGTTGACAATGTTGATGAGCATGTTGATAATGATCATGATGAGGTTGATGATGATGATGGTTTTGATCATGAAGATCATTATGATTATGCTGAACTCGACCCTGAAGTTCAAACGCCATGGAAATCAGTGATGAGAATGAAGAGGCTTTCTATCGAAGGGTTTTGGATGAATATTTAGAAAGCCAGAATAGGATGTTTGAAGTTTCTGCATCAGGGAACCATGCTCTAGTCAGAGTACTAACACGGTATGAAGACCATGGTGCTCATGGTGAGAAACAACAAAATAATGAAGCTGAGGAGGTATGTTGTTCAAATAATACGTTTAACAAAAAACACAAAATGCCATACTTAATAATTCCTTTTTTTATTTAATAGGCAATGGCTGAGAAGGTAGATGGGGCATACAAAGAATTAGAATACTGTTACAATAGAATGAGGTCATTGTTAAATCAGTCAAAGATTGAACATCCAAACAGCCTCTTGGTACACATAAAATACTCACAATGTTTGACATTGTTAAAGAACATATCAACAGTTGTTGATGAAAACGCTAGGGAAGTGCCAGATGAGAGAGAAGAAGGTGAAAATGAAGATAGGTTGAAAGGGATGCTGAAGGTGAAAGGGAAGGGGAATGAGAAGGGGGAAGGGGAAGGAAAAGGCGAACATGAAGGGGAATGGGAGATGGCTGGAGATCAAAATGCCAAGGAAGTGCCAATATTTGTTGATGAAAACGCCTAGGAAGTACCAGATGAGAGAGAAGAAGGTGAAAATGAAGATGAGGTTGGAAGGAAAGCTGAAGGTGAAAGGGAATGGGAAGGAGAAGGGGAACATGAAGGGGAATGGGAGATGGCTGGAGATCAAAACGCCATCATTGTATGGGGAGGTAACAAAAACGCCAAACCCTCAGCTGTTACGCCAGACCCCATAAATGATAATGCTTAAAATGAAGATGAAAGGGGGTCTGAAGAAAGTACAGATGAAGATATAATCGAAAATGATATTCAAAGGTTGGGATTGTGATTTTAAAGCACTTGAATATCACATTTTTAGACATAATGGGGAAAAATAATTAAAAGAAACATTGCTAAGGTTTTGGAACTGTCGGGACAAGACCTAGAACAAATGATTGAACTAAAAGAAGGTTTAGATTGTCCAAAGATGGTGGATGAAATGTTTAAAGCTATAAAAAACCCACTTGCACCTAGCTAAGGAGACCCCAAAATTGCTTGTATTGGATGCAACGCCAAATATCCCCCCAACAAAAACACAATACAGTAAGAGGTTCATCACTGAACTCGAAAAAACAACTGAGGCAGTCTATGACAAAACACCAAATGTACCTGTAACAGAAACATATTTCAGTGATGCCTTCGTTTCTCAACTAGAAAAAACTGAAGGGGTGATGGTGAACAAAAGTGTTGACCAGCAAGGTGCAGTGGTTGATGAAACGCGATGTTAGCAGCCACCATCTAGAGGTAGGAATAACCTCATGGAAACTCATGAAGAAGAAAAGGCACCCCAAAACCCCCAAGATGTAAATGACACTGATACAGGGAAAGAAAAAACAAATGTACCTTCTTTTGACCTATTTCCTACATCACCAACCAAAACTCCAAACAGGGCAGATGTGTAGGAGAAGGGTGATGAGGACAAAACGCCAGACATCACAAAGTTGATGCAAGATAACACCATTTTAAACCCAAAAAGCTACCCGGTGATGAAGAAGATGAAGAAGACGATGAAGTTGATGAAGATGATGAAAATAAAAAGGAAAAGACTGTGAAAAAAAGGAGAAAAGAGAGTCAAAGAAGAGTAGGGCATGTTTATCACCTTATGTCAGGAGGCAAGTGGTAATACATGTAAGAAGGGCAGCACAAGAAAACAACATTTCCACATACATATTCACTGGATGTGGTAACTGGATGTATGTACATTTCTTTCTCATAAAATGCCAAACTTTGCATTTGTTACGTTAAAAATATACATGCATATGCATGTAAACACCAAAAACGCCATGTCTTATATTAAAATGAGTTTGCATAACTAAAACGTCATATGTTGTTTTTATTCAAGAGTACCCTGTTCAAGATTGATAGAGTGTCAGAACTCTGAAGAGTGATGTCTGAGAGCATGAGACCAGAATTCTACGCACATGTCAACATTATTCAAAGTTGGGGGCATATCCTGAATTATGAAGAAAGATACAAGGATCCAGAATCACCCTCAAGATTATTTTGCACACAAATAATGCTGGTAACTCTTTTGCTATATTTAATTGATGCAATTATATTATGACTTTGTTTTCTTGTTATAAATGTGGTTCCTCAAAATTACAGAATACACCCGTGTATACAAAGACATCGAGTTATCGATACAAAGAATTCAACAACAACATGGAATTGGTTTTGAAACTCGCCCGTTTCAAAGAAGACCGGAAAGATAGAACGATAATTGAATATGATTTGGTCTTCGTGCCAATAATATGGCAAAAACATTTCTATGGTGTCTGCTTCAATCTAAAACATAGCAGAGTTGATGTATTAGATAACAGTGCTAGAGGGGATAAACTCAGTATTAAAAAAAGTATGATGGATGGGTGCAAATGTTGGTAAGTATCTTAAAAACTTTATATGTAGAAACTATGTTGACAAAACGCTATACTAATAATTGCAAAAAATGTGAAACTGCAGTAAGATGTTGTTGCAAACTATCTGCTTATTCAAAAATACCCAATGGCTAAGATCATGAAGATGGCACCTATTGTCAGACAAAATATGGATTGGAGGACAGAGTCTAACGTGATTGACTGTGGGATTTTTGCAATGAGGCGTATGGAAACGTATATAGGATAGTTGGCTGGTTGGGAATGTGGTCTGGCAAAAGAAAATGCGCCAAATGACCTACAACAAAAACAGCTAAATGACCTCATGATCCAATACATTGCAAAAATCCTACTGCATAGCCAAAATGAAAACATAAGAAAATTGGTCCAATCTTTAAATAAATTCTTGGAATTAGGGGCAACAAAAATTACTAAATTGTATAAAACAGGGTACAAGAGAAAGAACAAAGGATGGATGAATATGTAGATTAACTTAAACGCCATGAATTGCTTTCATTTTATAATTCTCATGTTGACTAATGTATTTGGTTTAGACTATTGCATCTTCTTGTTTCTAAACGCCATGAATATTATTTACAATGTGCATGTCTGATATATGTTTCAAAACGCCATCTTTGTGTTTCAAACGCCATAACATTATTTTGCCTTACAAAAGTTAATTAGTTGTATTTATTTATATTTTCAAAACGTCGTACTTGTCACAGTATAGGTTTGCATCCTACATCACACGACAAAGATAAAAAATACACATGAAAAAAAGATATTTACTTTTATAAGACAAAAAGAATTAATTAAAAACGCCATAATTACTTGAATTATTAATGAATTATAATGAACTTGGGAACATCATGAACGCCAAGATATTTACTTTTATAAGACAAAAAGGATTTATTCATCGTGACAGATCTACAAAAAACAAAGAAAATGCCAAAAAATAGTAATGTTTGGATTATTAATGGTTTATAATGAATTTGGGAACGTCATGGACGCTAAGATGTTTACTTTTATAAGACGAAAATGATTAATTCATCGCGATAGATCTACAAAAAACAAGAAAACGCCAAAAAATTGTTATGTTTGAATTATTAATCTATTATAATGAATTTGGGAACGCCATAAATGCCTAGATATTTACTTTGTAAGAAAAAAATGATTAATTCATCAAGGCAGATCTAAAAAACAATAAAACGCCAAAAAGTTTTTGTTTTTAACTACACGCCAACTAAAAAACAATAAAATGCCAAAAAGTTTTTGTGTTTAACTACACGCCAAAAAATCCTCCATGCTACAAATGAGAAACAATGTATGAGATGCATTGGAAAATAAAAGACAAAAAAACCCATCCGCCTTGATTAAATCGCGCACCATACATTCGTTCAGGATCCGTTCTCACCGTTTTCACACTTCCAACCATTTTCTCCTAATCTCGTTATACACACACACACACACACACACATAGAGTTGGGTTCATTTCAGAACTCTAAATAATTGCAGAACTTTCAGAACTCCTAATACACAATCATTTTATAAATATATTTTTATATTTAGGGCACTTTTATCATTTATTATATGTATTTTTAAAATAACTTACAAGTTAAGAGTTGTTTACATATGTGTAATAGTCAAATTATATATATGTGTAATAACTTATTACATATATGTAAAAATACTAGTTTACATATACGTAATCATAAAATTACATATAAAAATGATAAACTACTCTTAAAATGTATGTAATGATAAAAATACATAAAACAAAAGATAAAGTTATCCTAAATATATATATATATATAGGGAGAGAATCATGAGAAAACTACATATAAATGAGAAAACTAACTTGTGGTGCTCAAAACTACAAACACGACACTTTTTTTTGAATTTTTTTTTACAAATGTGTTTATAATACACGCATCTACATTTATGAAAAAAATTTGGTCCACCTTGCCCCGGATCAAAAAGTTCTCACGGTTCTTACAACTCGAGGTGGTTCTTATTTTAGCGCAATTATATATATATAAACACATTTTTTTTTCATAAACGTAGATGCGTGTATTATAAACACATTTGTAAAAAAAATTCAAAAAAAAATGTCGTGTGTGTAGTTTTGAGCACCACAAGTTTGTGTTTACGGGTACCGTAAATTTTATACCGTAAATTTTATTTAAAATTTACGGTACCCGTAAACACAAACTTGTGGTGCTCAAAACTACACACACGACATTATTTTTTGAATTTTTTTTACAAATGTGTTTATAATACACGCATCTACGTTTATGAAAAAAAATTTTGGTCCACCCCGCCCCGTACGGTGTAGTTCTCACGGTTCTTACAACTCGAGGTGGTTCTAATTTTAGCGGTCCCCTATATATAGGAGACCGCTAAAATGAAAACCACCTCCAGTTGTAAGAACCGTGAGAACTACACCGTACGGGGCGAGTTGGACCAATTTTTTTTCATAAACGTAGATGCGTGTATTATAAACATATTTGTAAAAAAATTCAAAAAAAAAAAATGTTGTGTGTGTAGTTTTGAGCATCACAAGTTTGTGTTTACGGGTACCGTAAATTTACACAAACTTGTGGTGCTCAAAACTACACACACGACATTTTTTTTTTGAAATTTTTTTATAAATGTGTTTATAATACACGCATCTAGGTTTATGAAAAAAAATTTTGGTCCAACTCGCCCCGGATCAAAAAGTTCTCATGGTTCTTACAACTGAAGGTGGTTTTCATTTTAGCGGTCCCCTATATATATATATAGGAGAGGGTTCAAGTGAAAACTCTTTTTATCGCGAAAACTCGAAAACTAACTAAAAAAGTCTAAAAAACATACCAATTTTTTTTACAATTTTTTTTATTAAAAATCGCTATTTTTTATATATAAAAAAACCTTTTTCAAAAAAAAATAATTAATTTTGTAGTGCACATATGCAATAATACACATGTGTAGTACACATATAATGCACATGTGTGCAGTACAAATTATTTTTTTTTTTGAAAAAAAGTTTTTTTATATATAAAAACTAGCGAAAATTTGTAAAAAAAAGGGTATGCTTTTTAGGCTTTTTTAGTTACTTTTCGGGTTTTCACTTTAACTAGTGGTTTTTAATTGAACCTTCCCATATATATATATATATCACTCCATATTTAGAGCCTTATCATCAAAAACACAACACAAAACCCACATGTATGATGTTTTAGTAATTTTCATTATCTTATTTGTGGATTTTTTGTGTGTTTTATGGTTGACATTATGGTGTTTTATGCGTTTTTACACTTTTTAGGAAATTTGGACCTTGTAGCAACTCCTAGCCTACATATAGAAACGGTATAAGGGGAATGTAACACACCGATCGCGTAAAACAACAAACTGCGGCAGAAACATCGGGAAGTCACGTTACATGAATTGTTTAAAAACACATGGTATTTAAAGTTTTGTATTATTAAGTTAATTGTTTACATTGTCTTCGAATAACAGAAACAAAGGTACAAAACAAATTGTCTTTCAAATTTTAAAGTCACTAAAGGCCGCGTCCATCCTATGTGAAGTATGCAATCAAATCATCTAAACATTGGCTCCTGAAACATATGTGAAAAAGAGAGTCAACATAAAAAGCTGGCGAGTACATAGGTTTTGTGAGTGTGTCAAATTCATGGCTTTAAATACATATTGCAATACCTCGTCCGACTACGAGAGTCGATAAGTGAAGACCTTGTATCGAAAAGTGTTTGATATTGCAATATAATAAACCAACTAAAACATGTTGGTTTGAGTTTATGAAAACCTTGTAGCCATGAATCTTGACCAAAACATTTCTTTTGTAAAACCGAGTAGTAAATCGATTTAAAAGAAAACTTCGTATGGTTTATATCTTTAAGTGAAAATCGCTGCGTGACTTTGTTCAAAACCATTTGTCCAAGGGATTTGGATAACGCTATGGTATGTAATACGGTAAAAGCACTTATATATAGGAAGTACCAGCGGCGTATCCACCATGCTTCTAACATATTTCACTCATCTCGTTATCTAAATCACTTACCATAAACCAATCATCCAATCATCCGTGTTATAAATCAATCGCCCATTATAAAACCAATCGTCCGTGTTATAAATCAAACGACCATGTTATAAACCAATCGTCTGTGTTATAAACCAATCGTCCGTGTTTTAATTGTGAAAAACGGTGGTCGTTCTTTAATGAATACATTCAAACCTGTGTTGACTATACCACCAAATGGTATCTTAAATAGACCACCAAAGGGTCTCTTTAAATAGATTAACCAACCAACAAATGATTTGTTAATCATAACAGTTTCTGTCATTACCCAAACTTCCACCAAATCTAGTGAACAGTCTAGTAACAGGATGGTCAGTCCTATGGTACCATAACATACTACTGGTCGGCTCGGCCAAAGCTAATGAATGTCATTCGTGTTATGGATAACGCACCAACAAGTTGTTCATATTATTGAAATCGTATTATTTTATATAAACCATAGATTTTGTTTTAATAACTTGAAAACGGTTTAGCACATATGAGTCACCCCAAAACATTAGCAAAAGAAAAATAGGGAAACTATGTACTCACTTGGGATTGCGAAAGTGTCCTTGATGAATGGAATAAACAAAGCTCAAGTGCGTCCTAGTGTGTCGGATAACTATGTTAGTGTTTCGAGACTTTAATCACAGGATTCGGGTAGAATGAAGTCTTATAAACCAAATGAGTATTGGGACTCATATGATAAGGTTCAACAAACCTAACATTCTGATTTGGAAAGGATCCTAAGTGCTTTTGACCCATTATGACTCGTTAAGGTAGTTTACGCTACTTTAACGGGTTATAAGCGTAATTATATGATCGGATGGTGATGTGCTTAAAATACAACATATAAATTATATCAAATACGGTGTAAAATCAACCATTTTTCAGTACTAATGTTGGAAAAAGCTCATCTCTTTGTTCCTTTTTAATTAACAGGGTCAAAAAAGCTTAAATGCACAAAATGAGCAAAATAACAGCAAAAACCAACATAAAATACAATGAAGTAAGATTGACACA
Source organism: Helianthus tuberosus (assembly GCA_030545235.1). Classification (NCBI taxonomy): domain Eukaryota; kingdom Viridiplantae; phylum Streptophyta; class Magnoliopsida; order Asterales; family Asteraceae; genus Helianthus; species Helianthus tuberosus. The sequence goes on from JARYGA010030923.1 coordinate 31,701, forward strand.
GCTTGTCAAGCCTCTGTCTACATCCAAACCAAGGAAATAACAAGATCAGAAGCTTTGGCATAGGGTCGTGCCCACCAGGCATGGGCCGTGCCCAGTGAGAATTCCTTGCAGAAGAAAAAGACAACAACAAAAGACAAATCCAAAACTCAACACAGGGCCATGCTAAGGCAACATGGGGCATGGTCAACTCTAGGATTCGCAGAATCTAAGATAGTACATCAAGTACATTGGCCACGGGTTGTGCCGTTGACACACGGGGCCGTGTTGGTACAAGGTCTGACATTGAAGTTAATGAAGAAGAGAGAGACTGATGGCCACGGGGCCGTGCTAGGCGAGCACGGGCCGTGTTGGACGCTATGATTTCAGCTATAAATAGGGGTGCTTGGTTTCATTCCAATCATCCCTTGGCAAACCACTTCTCTCACACTTTCCACCACTACAACACCATCATCCACCACCATCATCCATTTTCAATCATTTAGAGTGTGTACTAGTCTCGGGATCCAAGATCGATCGTAAGAGACTTTGTCAAACAAAGGCCAAGCTTGGATAAACTCTTACATCACTTGGTGAAGACGAATCTTTTACGTATTACTTTTTTATTTCCAATCTTTGGCTCCTTTTTAATTGCGTATGTATAATGTCTTTAATAACTAGTTTTTTATATTGAAGACAAATTTATCTAACCATTTGTTGATTCACATATTCATGTCTTTATGGTCTATATAAAGCGTGTTAACTACTTGGAAGGAGGTTAGAAGGGTGGTTGGGTAATTTTTATGTGTCGTTTAGTGTATAGATCCTGCAAGAACCTGGTTCAAGCTTAGTAGGACTTCACGAGTGGACGGTCTTAACTCCCACTGGAGAAGTAAGAACTGCTTGAATCCCTTATTTATAAACTACTATTAAAACTTTAAACCAACCCAGCGAGAACTATATCCTTGCTGACTCAGACCAAAGGGTTGAGGGTAACACTGCCTGGAAGGGGGCCTACCACTTTTCACATTAATAACTTACTTAATTATATTTCAATAATCCGAACTTGCGGGACTAGATCCCTGCTGACTCAGACCAATAGGTTGAGGGTAACGCTTCCTGGAAGGGGGCCTACAACTATAACTTAAAGATAATCTCTTAAAATGCCCAAAGTGCAGATATCATTAAAAGGATATGTCACACCCCGACCGCGTAAAACAACAAACCGCGGCAGAAACGTCGGGGAGTGGAGCGACATAATTATTGTTTCAACAACCATGGTAATTAAAGTTTTGTATTATTAAGATTAAAGTTTACATTGTCTTGGAATTCAAACTAAACAGAACATAAACACTATCTTTTAAGTCACTAAGGCCCAAGTCCGCCTAAGTGAAGCACAAACATCATCATGCATTAGCACCTGAAACACATGTAAAAATAGGTACGTCAGCATAAAAATGTCTGTGAGATACATAGGTTTTGTTTATGCAGGATTCATGACTTGTAGTTAAAAGAAGTGTTTAACAAAAATGTAGTCATGAACCTTGTAAAACTGTTTTCTTTTATAAGATAATATGAAAATCGAAGTGAAAATCAAATGATAATAAAAGGATAATGTATGGTTAAATGAATAACCAAGTAAAAGTGAATTTGTATAAAATATGTAATATGTAAAACAATGTTATGTTCTTGTAAAAATGTTTCGTATCCTTGTCAAAGTGGTTTAGATAACGCAACAATGTATAATACAATAAAATCACTTATATATAGGAAGTACCAGCGGTGTATCCACCAAGCTTTTATCATATAACACATAGCCCCGTTACATAAGTCACTTAGCAATAACCCACCAAAATGTCTTGTTCAATGTCAAAATGTTTATGTGTAAACCATGTTCAATGTCATGTGTAACATGTATCTTGTATAACAAAATGTAATGCATAGCAAGCAGAAAGTGTCTACTCAGACTAAGTGATAATGTCAATGTGAAAACAAAAGTCATGTATGGTGAATAACTGTCACACCCCAACCGATGGCGGAATCATCGGGGCGCGGTACTGAGCGAAACAGATTGTCCAGAAGTTTCCATAACAATTATCATTACCAATCAATTTAAAGTAACATGTCCCATACGATGTCTCAAAAGGTAAACAAATTATTACAGACAAAATCTAGGCAAATAGTTCTGTTCCGACAACTCAGATTTTCAAAATAGCCCAATTGTTTATCTGCTTCTAGAGACTCTTGATTTCATTTGTACATACAACTATTTGTTGGCCTCTAGAAACTTATTATGGCCTCGCTTTCCTAGCAGATAAGCATCCTAAGATCCTGTCACATACGTTAAAATAAAAGTCAATACACATTGTGTAAAGGTGAGCACACAAGTTTGATAATAGCATATAGAATTCGAAATAGTTTACGCATAACCAGCACGTACACGGAGGAAAACGAAGCATGTTAATTATCGACATGAACCTATCAATACCAATGACTGCGGGTTGACTGCCCAAGGCAGTTCGCAATACATGACCACCACTGTAGTCCATGCAAGTAATTGTCCTTAACAACCCCTGTGTGAACGGGTGCTGAGTCCAAACTATAGTACTATCGTTGCTAAGGCAGGTAGACAACATTCCATGTGTAAACATAACAAACAAGCATTCATTAAGTCACGTATAACATGCGGTAACGATTAGTGTCTAAAGTATTGTGTTCGATGTGATTTAGAATAAGTAACGTATGTAACACCCAAAAGTGCGTAAAGCAAAAAGGGATCGAGTATACTCACATCGGTTGATGGATTGAAGGGAGCGCTTGAGAGTAAGGTTAGCCTGAATAGTTCGATAGCATAATGATAAGTGACGCGTAAAACGGAAATAAGTGTCGATGGGTCGGACAGCTGGTCGATCGGTCGGCTGGCCGTGCATGTGACAGTCCGTTCGGACAGTTGTCCGGTCAGACGGTAGTCCGATCGGGTGACTGTTCGAGTGGATTGTTTCTCCCTTTGAGTAGGATGTGTTTGTGTATGATGGTTTGACTTTTGAAGTTTTTGTTGTAGCATTTGAAAACATTGAAGTGTTTCTACCTTTCAGGTCGGTCGATCGGACAGTCGTTCGATCGGCCGACAACCCGATCGGCTGGCACTTCAGTGAACTCAAGCTTGCAGCGGGGTGTCACTCGATCGGACAGTAGTTCGATCGGGTGGCATTCCTAGTGAATTGAACATGTTGAAAAATCGATTAAGTGTTAAAGCCTAAGTATCTCATGATCCGAAGAGTAATCCGATCGGCTGGTAGTCCGATCGGTTATATGTTCGTTCAACACTCAAACTTTGGATGAAGTGGTTAAGTCTGGGACCCATAGTGCAAGCCGATCGGCTGACCGGCCGTTCGGGTGGTTGTCCGTTCGGACGGCACCCCATCCTGGTCGTCCCGTTCGTCTTACACTTGGTTGTTTTTGTTCGTTTGTCGTTTTATTGAGGAATTTTGATAACGTGCAAAACAACAGTAACCTTGTCACTACTTGACGCCCCCGATCGGACAGGAATTACCCAGGTCCGGTCAGTTAACTTTTCGTGACGGTGTTCCATGTTTAACCCAAAATCGGTAAACCTCGTGGCTAGAATCCAGATCTTGAGCTAACACAACCACAAGAATGAGTAGTATGTCGGCACAAGCTCCGGTTCCACCGGTTTTGAGTGCATTGAGTGTAGAAGAGTTGAAAGAAAGTTGGAAAACCATCTTTCAATCCTTTCTTTTGTGAAAATATTTAGATCTACTAGAGAGCTTTGTTTGTTTATGTGGAAATCAGTTAGATATAAGTTGTTCTTAGTGGATTGAGGCCAAAACATGAAGTTCTTCAAGAACTCACGATGACGTCATCCTAGAACACCTCGAATCTTGGTGATTTCACGGTTAAAAGTTAAGATTCAAAAAGATAGAAAGGTGTAGGAGTGCGTGTAGATCAAGAAAGTACAAGATTTAGGTCGAGATCTTACCGGATTTGAGAGAAATATGAGAAAAGGTGAAGAAAGCATGCTGTTCGGTCAGAGAGTTTCCAGAAATGGAAAGTGTGATAGTGACATGGGTATTTATAGGATTCCAAAAGGGGAAAGGGCTGGCCGATCGGCCAGGCAGCTCGATCGGACAGCCTGTCCGATCGGACGGCTGGTCGATCGGCTGGTGGCCTGATCGATCGGTCACTGTTTCGAGTGTTCGGTGCGACGAGTTTTGCTGTTTCGATTTCGATTGCGAGCGTTTGCGATGCGATAGAGTTTCCTAGTCAAATTACTTTTAATCCCAACTACTATATCAACATACAAGCATCCTTATTTCGTATTCATTTTCCGTTTGCGATTCGATTGCGTTTGAATTCGATTACGATTGAGTTCGATTGATTACTACACATAACATAAATAAACATGCACAAGTAACACCTAAGGCACACAAACACGTATAATAGTAACCAGAATGCGTAATTCGAGTTGCGAGCGCGATGATGATTAGATTAGTTCGATTAGCGTTTAAGTGACTTTATCGCATTGTTACTTCCTATCATTCACAGTCGTAAAGCGATTCGTAGCCTTAGATATTCGATTACTGCGATTATAATTAATTACTCCACATAATACAACTAACGTAATACATAAAATAGACTAACTACAGTCAAAGAATTCAAAACAGGAGTTGAGCAAGGTGAGACAGATCGCAATTAGCAATCTTTTCTTCCTTTGACTTCAATCTTGACTTTGACTTTGACTTTCAAAACACTGGGGTGTTACAGCCTCCCCTAGTTGAGGGAATTTCGTCCCGAAATTAGGCCGAAGCCGTAACAAACAACTGTGGGTACTTTGTCTTCATGTCGCTTTCGAGTTCCCAAGTGAACTCTGCGCCTCGTTTGCCTTCCCATCGGACTTTCACGATAGGGATGCGCGAGCGTCTGAGCTGCTTGGTCTGGCGATCCATGATTTCGACAGGCTTCTCCACGAAGTGTAGTATTTCGTTTATTTGGAGGTCATCGAGAGGTACGATTAAATCATGCTCAGCCAGGCACTTTCGGAGGTTTGAAACGTGGAAAGTCGGGTGGACATTACTAAGTTCCTCCGGTAGTTCGAGTCTGTAGGTGACTTTTCCGATCCTTTCCAGAATCTTAAAAGGTCCAACATATCGAGGCGCTAGTTTCCCTTTCTTGCCGAATCTGACCACACCCTTCCAAGGTGATACCTTTAGGAGTACGTAGTCGCCAACGTCAAATTCAAGGGGTTTGCGTCGTTTATCGGCGTAACTTTTATGTCGGTTCCGAGCTTTCAACAAGTTGTCTCTTACTTGGAGGATTTTGTCAGTTGTTTCTTGTAACAGCTCGGGACCGGTTAATTGTGAGTGACCGATCTCGTGCCATACAATAGGCGATCGACATCTCCTTCCATATAAGGCCTCGAATGGTGCCATCTGAATGCTGGAATGATAACTGTTGTTATATGACAACTCGACTAACGGCAGGTAGGTGTCCCAATTACCACCGAAATCTATGACACACGAACGGAGCATGTCTTCAAGAGTATGAATCGTCCTTTCAGTCTGACCGTCGGTTTGAGGGTGGAATGCGGTACTTAGGTTAAGCGTAGTGCCAAGAGCAGCTTAAAACGTTTCCCACAATCGTGAGGTAAACCGAGCGTCACGGTCAGAGATGATGTCGCGAGGCGTCCCATGATTACAAATGATCTCGTCGTTGTAGATTTGGGCTAATCATTCTACCTTGTAGTCTTCCCGTATTGGTAAAAAGTGGGCAGATTTGGTCAAACGGTCGACAACAACCCAGATGCTATCGTGACCCATTGACGTGCGCGGGAGCTTGGTTATAAAGTCCATAGCTATACTCTCCCATTTCCACAAGGGAATTGGCGGTTGTTTGAGTAAGCCAGAGGGCCTTTGATGTTCAGCCTTGACCCTAGCACAAGTCAGGCATTTCCCAACGTAGAGAGCAATATCCCTCTTCATACCCGGCCACCAGTACTTGTAGCGAAGATCCTGGTACATTTTGTCGGCACCGGGATGAATAGAATACCGAGATTTGTGGGCCTCGTCCATCAAAATCTTTCGCAAATCGGTCCGTTTAGGGATCCAAATTCGGTCCAGATAATGGAATATCCCATTCGACTTATTGACAAGTTGAGCTCCATCATGATGAATTCGTTCCTTCTTCAAAGTACGCTCATTAAAACATGCATGCTGGGCTTCGCGGATGAGAGTTTCGAGATCGTATTGGGCTTGGGTATCGCGAATGCTGAGCAAATAACTCCGTCTGCTGAGAGCGTCGGCAACAACATTTGCTTTGCCTGGGTGATAACGAATCTCGCAGTCATAGTCGTTGAGAAGTTCTACCCATCGGCGTTGACGTATATTAAGTTCTTTCTGATCAAAGATATGTTGTAGGCTCCTATGATCAGTGAAGATCGTACACTTGGTACCATACAGGTAGTGTCGCCAAATCTTTAACGCAAAAACAACTGCGCCTAGCTCGAGATCATGGGTTGTATAGTTCTTCTCGTGGATTTTGAGCTGACGAGATGCGTAAGCTATAACCTTGTCCCATTGCATATGTCACACCCTGACTTTTGCGGAAGCGTGGTTATTTGGTGTGACATCTTAATACCATAGCAACAATCATAACAATGCTATATGATAAAAATTACGAGATGTTCATCCATTAATTAAAGTGAGAAAATACCACAACACTATCGTTTGAAAACATAGACACTTAATATAAGTTACAAACCATGACTTGTTTAACTGAGTTCACAAGGACTCAACAAAAGTACGTAAATGAATACCCGATTTTAGAATTACGTATCCCGTCCAGGAAAGGGATACACCTCCTAAACTCAACAACCCCGGATGACATCTTTATTTCACTACGCAGCTTGACACATGCATACTCCGCCAGATCCACTAATTCCCTGAAATACATATAGTTTGAAAAATCAACTAAAGTTGAGCGAGTTCATGTGTATGTCTGTGTGTATAAACCTTTAAAGTATGTCTGTATGTATGAAAATCCCTGGTATGTAGCAAGAGGAAAAAGAGATCACCAATGGTTTGCAAGGCCATTGATATGTGTGAAATGATGCAGGAAGACTCAAACCTAGCAGATTTCATCAATAAGACATAGTCACCACATGGTCCACTCAGCGGACTCAGGAGTGGGGCTCGCTACACCCGAATAGATCTATCACTCATGTCCCTCGGTCTTACGACGAGGATTAATGGCCTTAAGTGTCGCGCCTGTCACTCACATGATCTAAGTAGTATACCCTCCTTAAGCTAACCATACCATGTATAAAAATGTCTGTAGTAATTGTAACATGTATTTCACCCCCGAAGTATAAAACTGAAAACAGTGAAGAGAAAAGGGGGACATGAACTCACAGTATTGCGTCTTCACAATTGTAACTCAAATCCCTTCGGCAAACGCGACTACCTACAATGTATTGACGTCTATTAGACGAACGGGCCGTACCTTGGCTTAGAGTTTAATGTTTTGAGTTGCGTTTCCGAATATTATTCCAACTTATAATTATTAGCTAAAATAATTATATTTGGTTTTGGAATAATTGTTTAACCAATATTTTTGTATTAATACTTCTCAAGTATTTTAATTCCGTATTTCCTTCCCAAGGATGGGGGTATTTATACATGTATATTGTAGTTCCGAAATAATATATTTTTAAGTCTCACTTAAAATATATATAATTTATTTGTCAAAAATAATGTATTCCCAAAATATATATATTTTCCCAAAATAATATATTTTCACTTCTTTTGTTTCCCAAAATAATGTTTACTAAAAATGATAGTTGTACGAGTATTTTCCGGAATATTACATAAGTTACGTTTTATCATTTGGCTTCACAATATTAAGTGTGTAACTTATAGTTCATTCCTTGTGTTCTTTGGTATTATTTTGGAGTTGTAACTTCTTGGTATTTGTAAGTTATATTATTTTACCCTAAAATATTATAACTACTCCACAAGTATACAAATATTCACCTAAGTGTCTTGATATAAAATGTATTCTAAATATATATTTATCTGTTTTTATTTACAAAAACCAACCTCCGATACTTTGTATTTTTGTTACAAAAATTATGGCGAGGTTTATATAAAAAGCATAGTTTAACATACACTAGTAAACACTTGTCTAGAAAATAATTTCTAAGTGTTTATATTTTTAGAAAGTTTCGCCATAGTTTCCCCTAAAAACGGAGGTGTCCATGCTATTAAAGCATATCGTTTTCTTTTCGAAATAATCACCATAATCATCAACAATCAATCTTTAAACAACTTTACATCACCAAAGCAAAAACTATATACGTTACATATTAATTCATGAATTTGATATATTACAAAAACGTGTAGTAACTTGGTAAAACGTTTAGCGGGCTTAGTTACCTTCCAAAGGGTATTCATTTCTTTAAAAATCCTTTTCTTAAAAGAACCAAGTGTTTACAACTTGTAAACATTTTCTACAAAAAAATTTATCTTTTGAACTCTTCTTGTAAATAAAGTGTTCTTACACTTATTTTATCACCAAAAAATGGTGTAAGTGCAAGTAAAGGTCATGAAATTTTTAAAGTTGACTCTTGAACTTGGTTTGTTTAGAAAAGTCTTTTGTAAACCTCGGATCTACATGATCACCAAACTTATTTTGTTCACTATATTTCAAGAATCATTTTTATCAAGTTCATATTTAACTAGAAGATGATTATTTCATGTATCACATAATCACCTCCTAATCTTGTTAAATCATGTTTCTAAACATCATTTAACAAGTTCCATATGGTGATTAAAATCACATAACCAAGAATCAATAAGAAATTAACAACATAATCACAACAACATCCTACTAACAATATTTCATTATGTTTCATCTTTGTGTAAAGCTTTATGTTCATGTTTCTTGTTTAAACCTTTTAGTGTTCTTGTGATACATAACAATGTTCATCATTTTAACCAACAAAAAGAGAAGTAAACAAGGGTTAATCAAGGAACTCACAACTAGCACAAAGGCTAGGGAAGATCACTAGAAAAAGATGGTGAAAATGGATGGTGAAAGCAAGTTGATGAAAGTTCTTCAAGTTCCACAAGCACTAAGCTCCATGTAGCACCTCCTTGCACTTTGAAATGGGTTTAAAATGGGTGAATGAGGGTTGTATGGTGGTGGTGGTGGCGGTTCTAAGTAGAGCCGAGAGAGAGAGAGAGAGAGAGAGATAGAGAGTGAGAAAGATGGAGTGTGATCTTGTGGAGATATGTAAAGATCTTATGAATATTCACTCTATACTTATAAGATTCATTTCAATATTTTGTTCATAATCACAAGTAAGGATCTAATATAAAATGGAAACAAATCTAGGAGGTAAGGGGGTGAATTTGGTGGGTCCCTTTGGTGACCGTGAATTGGGTAGGGGGGGGGGGGGTAATTGTAAGTTTTTGTTGATAAGTGGGTTACTTATAATATCCAAAGAAATCTAAGCAAATCTAGATGAATCTTTCAAATCCAAGCAATATCAAAATAAATCTAATAAAATCAAGAAAGGATTTAGTAGAGATTTTGAAATCTTGGAGTGGGGCCACCTCCTTGGTGCCGTGAATATGGAGGGGGGAGGGGGTCCATGTGTAAATTTTGATGGTAAGTGGAGAATAGTTGGAGGTTAAGTGAAAAGTCTAGTGTTTTAAGCGTATGACAGCTTATATAGTGTGTTGGAGTATTCGGGGACCATAACTAGTTCAAAAATATTAAAACAATGTTTCTGGCAAAAATTTGGTGTTCCGGGAAATGTCCGGTTGTTTGGTTAGACACCGGTTCGTTAAAGTGTTAAGTTATTTCGTTTAGTGTTCTTTAAGTTCCCTTTTGTGACACTTTTAATTCCCGACACTTAGGAAAACGTACAGGACCATTTAGTCAATTTTCTGCATAATACCAGTATGTTAAAGTGCTGAATTTTGCTGAAATATGTAGAATTATGCACTTTTAGTGGGTTTTAGGCACTTTCCGGCACTTAAACTATCACCTAGTGACGCAGTGTTATGGTCCTTACTTCTCTACACTCCATACTAGTGTAGTACCTTGTCTCTGGCCCATACTGGGTCTTTAAACACTGTCTGTCTATGTACTGAACATCGTCAGCATTTTCTGAGTTATCCGCTCACTGTGCCAACCGTGCTTTGTGCATCGTTTATGTCACTAAAGTTTGTATGTGATAAATGGTGTGACAGTATGAAATGTGATGCACATGTATGTATGATACAGAAATCAGAAAACAGTTTAAGTCATCAGTTGTAATTAAGCACAATCACTAAGCATAAATCAATATTAATTAATTGTACGGATGCATGCAAATTTGACGGTTGTCACATTCTCCCACTGTTACGAAAATTTCGTCCTCGAAATTTGTGCTACCTTAACTCCTTAGGGTTTCATTATGCGTGTATGTATATGAATAATACCGAGGTAGATAATCACCAAACCAAATCAAACCTTATTCACCTCAGGTGAGTCCAAGAATATATGACAACACGAGTCCAATGGTTAAAAGGTATGTGCTTTTAGCGTTTGGTGTCAAAGGTACAAGACGTATTGACGTATATTCTAGTGTAATCCGGTTAACAAGGGTTTCACAAAAAGGAGTTTTGACTAATAGGATTTTCAAACGATCGGTCACAGTATGCAACTTTCACAATCCATAGCATCCGCTATATGAACTCAAAATCAACAACTTGGAGATGAAAATGACCTGTCAACTTTCGAATAAGTAAATGGTAAGGATTAGTGTGCTGACATTCTCGAATTGCGAAAATACACCGAATGAAGTACAAGCGAATCTGGTGTATCATTGTCTTAATTCGTAGTTGCATCAGAAATGTTTAAATGATAAGTCAAGCAAAAGTATAAGTAGTTTTGTGTGAAACAGTTGACCATAATTAGCACAAGCTAATGACACCACAAGGCGTCGTAGTGACGAGATTCAATAATAGTGGTGTTTGAACAAGTTCACCGTTCCTGAAATCAAATGAAAGTGTACTGAGACAATCTGGAGATTCGATTTACGCAATGTCGTAAAGTTTCCAGTTGAATACGGAACATCAAAGAGCCACTGTTTTTGATCGAAGATGAAAAAGTAATAAGTACTGCAAGGTATTCAATTTATGATGAAAGAATCGTTAGGAGGTACACCGTGGTATGAAATGAATCTATGTACCTTTGCCTTAACACACAACTGTGTTAAGACCAATTTAACCGTGATAAACAAGACGAATTTAGAGCAAATAAATAATTTAAATCCGTGTATGAAGTCAGTAACCCAATTAGCACAAGCTTCAATTCTGTGAAAACATCACCGCAAGGTATTGAAACCAGTCAAACGATTTAGTGGAGTCGTAGACCAACCGAATCTACTATGACGCATAATGAAAGAATCTTTGCAAAAATATTTGGATAAGATGCTCCCAATACATCATATGACGTCTTAAACTGAATATGCGAAATGGATAAGTTTAAGCAATTGAACTTAGTTTCAGCGTAACCCGACAATAAACGTATGTACCAATAAGGGGAATCTCAGCATGGTTACAAAAATAAACCATGAATGTAACTTGAAACAAAAGAAGTTTCGAGAAAGTGTGTTGACTTGATAGCAAAAGAGCCAATAATTTCAATAATGTAGGTTATTCGAATCACAAGTCAGTAATTAGATTTATCAACATAATATTTGAATTTCAATGAAGCGTTTATCCGAAACGAAACCACATGCGTAGCAATTGGTGCATGTGTGACATAATAGTTTCCGAGTACTGGAACAATGAGTATTTACTAAAATGAAGAAATAACCAAGTATTCAAAGTAAATGTATGTTCGCTCTTAGCGAAGGAAGTTAATGCGATGCAACTACCATTAAGGGGAGTAGAGATGCAAATATCTACTCGCTAGAAGCAAAAGTGAGGATTTCTATAAAAGTAATTTAAGTACTTTCTGTTTTGTTAACTGAAATGGCATATCTGTCAGGTTAATGATGTTTGATTGAGTTGACAGATATGGTTCCTAAGTAAAAACCCTTACGAGTTTGGACCTGGGTTCCCAAAGGTCCTAAGTATATGTTTTCTAGATCCTCAAGGTTTCGTATCCCGTGTAGATCTGGTTTGTGCATTGTGTAGGAAACACCATTTTTTTGTGTACGTCTAAAAACAAGTTATTGTCCCACAATTTCCCCGGTATACTTTCTTCCTGAATTCATCGCTAATGACACTCGATCAACGATCAGTCATGTAATAGTAGTTGGATCCTCACAGTTAGTTAAGTAAGAAGTTCGTTAATCCTCAGCAAGAAATACCGACTCTTGTTGGTTAGCCCGTTCGGCTCCTGGTAGTTGATGCTCATTTGAAAATCGTTGTCCTTCTTCTTGACGAGCAGAATTGGGGTTACCCAAAAGGGAATCTTGGTCTGTTATCTTCTTTCTCTATCAAATTTTGAGGTTACACTGACAATCCTTGCATCTCCGAAGTTGTAAGTCGCTAAGGCGTATCGACTACAGGCGTGACGCCTAGAATCAAAGTGGTGCGAAATTCGACTAGTCGTTGAGGAGATAATTCTGGTAAGTCTTCGGGGAAGACTTCAGGATATTTCCTTACCACAGGGATATCTTCGAGTTTTGGTTCTTCGGCTCCCTTGTCCCCGACATGAGCCAAGAAAACAACACCTCCTTTACGCAACAACTTTCGTGCCTTCCAGCACGTAGTAATTTATAGAGACGTATCCTGCTTCACGAGTCATGATCGTTTCTTCGTTTGCCATCGGAATGCGGGTATCAATCTCCGCTCGATCACTCGATAACCAATCCATCCAGGTTACCTTGTCGAAGTTTTCCAACTCAACTGGCAGCAGATCAAGCGTAAATTCACGCTCTCCGGTTTCTATCTTGCCATCTCTAGTTACTGCGTTGGCTTCCACTAGCTTCCCCTAAGCTAGTTTCATCGAGTGCGGGCTATCTACTTACTTGCTACTAAACCAAGTATACTTTCAAACTCTAGAGATGCGAATCGTAAAATTTGCAACAGTATTTGGCAATACAGATGCATAACATTGAGTAATATGGGAGGTACCGATATCCTCGCTTGAATTTCTGGCGTGCCTCCCTAGCTCCGGTGTTGAGCTTTCATTCTTGTGCTTGATTATTTTTAGGGCAATATTTTCTGAAATGCTTTTTGCTCCCACAGTTAAGGCAACCTTGAGCATGTTTTTGTTTGTCACTCATCCTTCCTTGATAGTTGTCGTTGTTGTTTCTGTCACACCCCTTTCTGCGGCGGAAGCACGAGGTGTGATCATGAAAGGTTCTCATTGCATACGAAAGGTAAACATACTACATGCTCATAAATTAGTTTCAAAATGCCAAACATTACATAACTGAAATCATAGTTTAGGTGTTTACATCACTAGACAACATTTTGTCTGATAAATTTACAACTTTTATTCAAAGATAACAAAAGCGACATCCAAGAGCATGAGTAAGACCGCGCGCACATCCATCCTAGTTACCTGAAATACATGTGAGTTTTTGGAAAAAACGTCAACATAAAGTTGGTGTGAATTCATGCAGTTTTGTGTTGAACACGTTTGTATACTTTGTATGAAAACATAACGAGTATCTTGTGAAAATAAAGTATTCTTGTAGTGTAAACCAAATAACGTATTCTTGTGTAAATAAAGTATTCTTGTGGTATAAACCAAATAATGTATTCTTGTGTAAATAAAGTATTCTTGTGTAAATAAAGTATTCTTGTGGTGTAAACCAAATAAAGTATTCTTGTTTAGTTAATGGGTTGCAAGGCCATTAACATGTGACACAACATAGGAAGTCACCAAACCATAGGCATTTTTCTAGTTGTCGATTCACGACGGAAATACAAAAACACTCCTCGGTACTAGTGGTCACCAAGAGTGGGGCTGCCCGAGTACCCGTTAGACCTAACCTTTTGTTTTGCGGTCTAAGTATGTACACGATTAATGGTGCTTATGGTACCCTATTCGTGACACTATTTCTCGTTTATGATACCAAGTATCAATTCTCGTTCATTACATCAACTATCAATTCTTGTTTATTATATCAAATATCAATTCTCGTTTATTATATCACGTAACATGTATTTCACCCCCGAAGTTATAAAACTGAAAACAGTTAAGAGAAAAGGGGGAGCATGAACTCACAACTTTGCGTTCCTTGCGTCGTAAACCTCACCGGATTTGCTTAGTTAACGTCGTGACCTATACGTGTTTTCTTAACGTTAGTCACTAGACTTGTATCACATAAGTACAAGTCACTATCTTTTGTATACGTATTCTGGTGTTAAAAATAATTTATATTTTTAACTATGTGTCTTACTTATATTATTTACTCAAAAACGAATATAAGTTTCTTGTATTTTTGCACTTTGCACCCGAGTTATGTATCTTGTATGTGTATTTTTTTTTGTTACAAAAATTATGGCGAGGTTTGTATTCGAAAATCATAGTTTAGAACACACTAGCAAACATTTGTCTAGAGAATATTTACTAAGTGTTAGGATTTTCAGAAAATTTCGCCATAGTCTCCTTTATAAACGGAGGTGTCCATGCTAAGCAGCATATCATTTTCTTTTTGAAATCAAACCATGATCATCAACAATCAACCCTTACGTTTTAATACGCAAAATACTATCCTTGTCGTTTCAGTTTCAATATGTGAAAAACTGGACTGTTTTCGGACGAGTAAATAAAATACTTAACTTATTCCAAAAATTCCCAAATTTTTGCGGAACGTCTAAATCGACCCACAAATTATTGTGTAAAAATATCGGGGTCTAGTTCATTATCAATAATTTATAGAAAATCGTTTACCTAACTGTGATCAGATTTGTTACATTCTAATCACAGTCTACGAAATAACTCGCTTAAAATTCCTCGTAAGTCCGTTTGACAAAATTCCAGTTCGAGGGTGACAAGTACATCAGTGACCATCTATGGTATGAATTTTAGGGGCTGGTTCAATTCAGGTTTTAAGTTGTGACCGAAAACGTACAGCCCATTTTACTGCAGTAAAAATCAGCCTTAGCTTCTGTCACGAAAACAGACTTTTAAAATAGTAAACGACCTCAAAAAAATACGATTCCAGTGCCATTTTCTTCGTTTTTCGAAAATACACAATTTAGGCTTCAGAAATTCCGTTTTTCGATTTATTAAAGTCTGTTTACAGCCTGTTGAAGTCGGCTGAATAAGTACATCAGCATGTTATTTTGTGGTTTAAATGTTACTAAATCGTATTAACAGGTGTCCGAACAACGGGTTTATCAAAAGTTCGACGATCAAACATCATATATGTATTAACCAACCCTAAACCAACAAGTTTTCATCTTCATATAATCCTTTATGTTAAAGTTTTATGTAAAGTTTCATGTTCATCATCTTAATGTTCTTATTCTTGTGATTTAACCATAAACATCATACTACATATTTTTGATCACCAAAAATAAGATGAACAAGGGTGTAATGAGACTTACTACTAGCACAAGGCTAGGGTAGAATTTCTAGTGCAAAGATGATGAGAAAAGATGATGAACAAGACTAGAACAAAGCTCCTTAACTTGCAACCTCCATGGATCACCTTGTAAGCTTTGAATGGACTTGAAAATGAAGAAGATGAAGAATGTTGGAAGGTGGTGGTGGGTTTGGTTTGGGGCAGCCGTGAGGGAGAGAGAGAGAGAGGTGAATTGAGATGAATGATGGAGTAGATCATGTGCCATGCCTTTATAATCATCCTTGCATTTTTTTGATACTTACACAAGTAACAATCACTTCAAAGTATGTTACAAATATTATGGAAGATATGTTGGGGATGGTGTGGGTCCACCTATGGCTGATTTTCGGTTGGGGGGGGGGGGGTAATGTGTAATATTTTGTAACTAGTAAGTAATTGTTAGCTAGTTTTCAAGTATTACTTACATAGGGTATTTATTTGATATGTAGTGGGTGTTAGGGTGTTCGGGGATCACGACTAGCCAAGAAATAAATAATTAATATGTTTGGCAAAAATTTGGTGTCCCGGGTAAAGTCCGGTTGTTCGGTCGGATACTGTTCCGTTAATTTGTTTAATTGTTCCGTAAGGTGCCCTTTTGTAACCCTTTTAATTCCCAACACTTAGGGAAATATTCTGGACCATAAAACGTAAATTCTGTATGACATTTATTTGTTTAAAAGCTGGTCATAGCTGAATTTAATAAAATTCTGCACTTAAAGTGCGTTTCGGGTGCTTTTTAGTGCGTATTTTTGCTTTCGGAGTGTCTATATGTTAACCCTTGTATGTACTCTTGGGTTTTAATGCATTCTTAACGTTGGACCTACATCTAGGCCTCAGTTCTAATGTCTGACTGCTTCTGCAGTTCTGTTGACACAATGTGTCTTACCGGTGAGTTTACTAGTATTTCTGACGCAACGCTCTCGGTAATGCACCAAGCATTATTTTGTAGTATAAAACGTGTATGAATTCACTTGTATAGTATGTAATCAGACAATGTTGACATTTAAGCACATAATAGCAGTCATTAAGTAATAATTAAAGTGTACGGAAATTACTGGTTTTGTGCCAGTTGTCACAGTCTCCCCCCGTTAAAAGAATTTCGTCCCGAAATTCAGGCTGAGCTAACCCTCGCAGGAGTCTTCTTGAACAAGTGGGATACTTTTCTTTGAACTGGTCTTCACGTTCCCAGGTGTACTCGGGTCCGTGCTTAGAGTTCCAACGTACTTTGATAAGTTTAACAGTGCTCCTCCTGGTCTTGTTAACTTTCCAGTCGGTAACCTCAACGGGTTATTCTGTAAATCGGAGGGCGTCATCAATATGTATTTCATCCACAGGGATGATCACGTCTTCTTGTGTTGGACTCTTCTTGAGGTTGGATACATGAAACGTATCATGTACTCCATTAAGTTCTTCCGGTAACTCCAACTTGTATGCCACGGTACCAATTCTTTGCAAAATCCTGAATGGTCCGATGTATCGTGGATTCAGCTTTCCACGCTTTCCAAATCTTACTACGCCCTTCCAAGGTGAGACTTTTAACAACACTTTGTCTCCCACCTCGAAATCTAATGGCTTTCGATCTAAATCAGCGTAGCTCTTTTGTCGATCCCAAGCCGCCTTAATGCGCTCTCGGATTTGCGTAATCTTGTCGGTTGTCTCTTGTACAAGTTCAGGACCAACCATACGTTTATCTCCAGCGTCTGCCCAACATAAGGGCGATCGGCACTTGCGGCCATACAGAGCTTCGAACGGCGCGGCTTTTATGCTCGTATGATAACTGTTATTGTAGGAGAACTCAACTAAAGGTAGATGAGTATCCCAGCTGCCGCCTAGATCCATGACACATGCGCGAAGCATATCTTCTAACGTTTGTATAGTCCGTTCGCTCTGGCCGTCTGTTTGCGGATGGAATGTCGTGCTTAGATCTAACTGAGATCCAAAGGCTTCCTGAAATGATTTCCAGATTCTTGAGACAAAGCGTCCATCTCTGTCTGAAATGATTGAGATTGGCACTCCATGTCGTGCCACAATTTCTCTCAAGTATATCTCCGCAAGCTTTCCAGTGCTGTCTTTTTCTCGGATCGGTAGGAAATGCGCAGAATTTGTTAACCGATCAACTATTACCCATATCATATCGTGCCCTCTCGGGGTCCTGGGTAATTTTGTTATGAAGTCCATCGAGATTTGTTCCCACTTCCACACGGGAATCTCTGGTTGTTGTAATAGGCCGGACGGTTTCTGATATTCAGCCTTAACCTTAGCACAGGTTAGGCATTTTCCAACATAAACAGCAACATCGCTCTTGAGTCTCGGCCACCAATAGTATTCTTTTAAGTCTTGATACATTTTGTCTGATCCTGGATGGATCGAGTATCTTGATTTGTGCGCTTCATCAAGGATGACTTCTCGTATGCCACCATAGAGCGGAACCCAGATGCGCTTCTTAAAGTACAAGGTTTCCTCTTCATTTGGTACCATACATTTCAATGCACCCCGGAGGTATTCAGCTTTATGATTTTCTTCCTTGAGAGCTTCTTGTTGTGTGTCACGAATGCGCGTAGTGAGGTTCGTTCGAATAATCATTTCCAATGCTCAAACCCTTAGGGTCTTAACCCTTTCTTTTCGACTTAGCGCGTCTGCTACAACGTTTGCCTTTCCAGGATGGTACTTAATCTCACAGTCGTAATCATTTAGCAGCTCGACCCATCGCCGCTGGCGCATATTCAATTCTTTCTGATCAAATATGTGTTGTAGGCTTTTGTGATCTGTGAAGATTGTACATCGAGTACCATATAAATAATGTCGCCAGATCTTCAAGGCGAATACCACCGCACCAAGTTCCAAGTCGTGAGTGGTATAGTTTCTTTCGTGAACCTTCAATTGTCTTGAGGCATAAGCGATGACTTTCTGGCGTTGCATGAGCACGCAACCCAAACCTTGTCGTGAAGCGTCACAGTATACCACGAAGTCATCAGTGCCTTCGGGTAATGATAGTATCGGTGCATCGCATAGCTTGTTTTTAAGTAACTGGAAGGCTTCTTCTTGTTTAACACCCCAGTCGTATTTCTTGTCTTTCTGTGTAAGGGTTGTTAGCGGTTGAGCTATCTTTGAGAAATTCTCAATGAATCGTCGATAATAGCCTGCTAAGCCCAAAAATTGACGAACTTCAGTTGGGGTTTTGGGAGCTTCCCAATTCTTTATGGCTTCTATCTTGGATGGGTCTACATGAATGCCCTTCTCATTCACAACGTGACCAAGAAATTGTACTTCGCGAATCCAAAATTCGCATTTTGAGAACTTTGCATAAAGTTTCTCCTTTTTCAGTAGTTCCAGAATGGTCCTGAGGTGTTGTTCGTGTTCTTCTTTCGTTCGTGAGTATATCAGGATATCATCGATAAATACAATCACGAATTTATCGAGATATGGTTTGCAAACGCGGTTCATCAGATCCATAAAGACCGCTGGTGCGTTTGTCAGTCCAAATGGCATCACAAGAAACTCGTAGTGCCCATAGCGTGTTCTGAATGCAGTCTTTGGTACGCTTTCCTCTTGTACTCTCAATTGATGGTATCCAGATCGAAGGTCGATCTTGGAATAGTAGCTTGATCCTTGCAATTGATCAAATAAGTCATCAATCCTTGGTAGTGGATACCAATTCTTGATTGTGAGCTTGTTCAGTTCTCTGTAGTCGATACACATCCGCATAGTTCCATCCTTCTTCTTTACGAACAATACTGGAGCTCCCCAGGGTGAGAAGCTTGGCCTTATGAATCCTTTATCCAACAACTCCTGAAGTTGTGTAGATAATTCTTGCATTTCGGATGGTGCAAGCCGATAGGGAGCCTTGGCTACAGGAGCAGCTCCTGGAACCAAGTCTATACGGAATTCGACTTGTCGTTGCGGAGGTAGTCCTGGCAGATCTTCGGGAAAAACATCAGAGAATTCCTTCACCACAGGAATGTCTTCGAGTTTCGGCTCCTCAGCCTTCTTGTCTACAACATGCGCTAGAAAAGCAACACATCCTTTCCTTAAGCACTTCTGTGCCTTCATACAACTGATGATTCGTAGAGGCGCGTCTCGTTTTTCTCCGTGCACAATGAGAGTTTCGTCATTCGCTAAAGGGATGCGAATGATTTTCTCGTGACAAATAACTTCAGCTTTGTTTTTGGACAACCAGTCCATCCCGACCACTACGTCGAAGCTACCCAATTGAATAGGTAAGAGATCGATGCTAAATTTTCGTTCACCAAGTTCCAATGTGCAGCCTCTAACAACTTCGTCCGACTTAACAAGTTTACCATTGGCTAATTCTACGAAATAAGGAATTTTTAATCTACTAGATTCTATTCCAAGCACGCGTTTAAATTCCACAGACATGAAGCTATAATCGGCACCAGTGTCAAATAATATGGATGCAAAGTGATTGTTAACGAGAAACATACCGGTGACCACGTTAGGGTCCTCGCGTGCGTCTCTTGCTCCAGTCTTTCATGAAATGATCATTGCTTCCACAACTGAAGCATCCTTGGTTTCGTCCAGCACCATTCCCAGTTCGGTTACTATTGCCATTTCCATTCCGATTCCTTCCTTTTCCCCAACAATCCTCGGCATAGTGGCCCAACTTTCCACACTTGTCGCATTTTGGAACGCGACAAACCCCTTCGTGGTGACGCTTGCAATTGTTGCAAATGGGCCGAGTGCCCAGGTACCTCTTGGCAGGAGCGTCATTCATGTTTGCAAGAGTTTTCGCCCCCCTGCGGCGGGTTAGCGTCACGCTTCTTGTTGGAACCCCTGTTGTTACGAGTCGCTTGATTCAGGTTTGCATGTTTCCTTTTCTTGTCACCGGACGACTCAGCATGCGTCTCGGTATTTTCTGTTGGGTTCAGTGATAGCTTCTTCATGCGAACACAATCTTCAGTAAGGCTGATAGCCAGAGTTACAGCCTCAGTGATTGTTTGAGGTTTGGCCGAAGTTACCATGTCGCGAAATTCTGGGGCCAGTCCCCAAATGTAGCGTTCAACGCGCTTGAATTCCGGAGTCACCATATAGGGGATCACCCTAGACAAATCATGGAACCTTCGAGTATACCCAGTGATGTCTGCACCTACCATGGTTAAGTGCCAGAATTCAGTCTCCAACCTTTGGAGTTCAGCACGAGAGCAATACTTCTCTCTCATTCTTTCCTTTAGTTCATCCCAAGTTAGGCCATAAGCGGCATCATCACCCAAGGTTTGGACCTGCAAGTTCCACCAGGTCAAAGCTTCATCGACAAACATTCCAGTAGCAAAAGTGACTTGCTGATCCGCGGTACACTTGCTCATACAGATAGTGGCTTCAGTTTTCTCAGTCCAGCGTATAAACGCTATTGCACCTCCTGTGCCGTCATAATTCATTGGTTTGCAGTCGAGAAACTGCTTGAAAGTACAGCCCTGCGCTGCGTTTCCCCCAGATGAATCTCCATTACCATTACGTCTGGCATTGCTTGGTCCACCACTGTCTGCAGTACGGGTTGCCTCGTAGTGGGCGATAGCTGCGGAGATTCTTTCTTCCAGTAGAGCGTTCAGCTCTTCAGCAGTCTTTGGCAGTGGGGGAGGAGGAGGTTGATCACGAGCGTTCACAGCTTTTCTTGGTGCCATGTTCTGACAGAACATAACACAATGGGGTTAGAGCTTTATTTGATATCGTCTTACCAGACAGTAGTAGTATATATATACACAGGCATATACCACATAAGTGCCATCAAACTATTATTACTCTAGCAGAGTATTTAATAGGTTGGTGTTCACGTTTGACCTTTTCTTGTGGGGATCTATACGTGACAAGACTTGCTGTGATTACTGTGCACTGAATTCCATAATTATGTATGCATCCATAATTACGTAATCCCTTGCATAGTCCGCACAGTTCGTTTCATCCTCGTATTTCTTCCTTCAGTTAGGCCATTGTTTTTAGTCAAAGTCACATATGCGTGTGACGTTCTACTTCTAGTATATGTATATGCTAATTATCACACATAATTGCAAGTAATTTCTCAGTTATAGGCAAGTGCTACTCCAGTGCACCATAAGTCTCGTAGTGTTTTTTCTAGACTCTTGTGAATAGTTTTCAGGTAGTGGATGTCGCGGGACGTTTTATGCAATGAAAACTCTTTGGAAAATTGTTTTCGTGAAAGGATCCTAGAGATTGTAGTCTAGACTCGAGAAGGAATCCTGGTTCACTACAATCGCAGCTCTGATACCAATCTGTCACACCCCTTTCTGCGGCGGAAGCACGAGGTGTGATCATGAAAGGTTCTCATTGCATACGAAAGGTAAACATACTACATGCTCATAAATTAGTTTCAAAATGCCAAACATTACATAATTGAAATCATAGTTTAGGTGTTTACATCACTAGACAGCATTTTGTCTGATAAATTTACAACTTTTATTCAAAGATAACAAAAGCGACATCCAAGAGCATGAGTAAGACCGCGCGCACATCCATCCTAGTTACCTGAAATACATGTGAGTTTTTGGAAAAAAACGTCAACATAAAGTTGGTGTGAATTCATGCAGTTTTGTGTTGAACACGTTTGTATACTTTGTATGAAAACATAACGAGTATCTTGTGAAAATAAAGTATTCTTGTAGTGTAAACCAAATAACGTATTCTTGTGTAAATAAAGTATTCTTGTGGTATAAACCAAAATATGTATTCTTGTGTAAATAAAGTATTCTTGTGGTATAAACCAAATAATGTATTCTTGTGTAAATAAAGTATTCTTGTGGTGTAAACCAAATAAAGTATTCTTGTTTAGTTAATGGGTTGCAAGACCATTAACATGTGACACAACATAGGAAGTCACCAAACCATAGGCATTTTTCTAGTTGTCGATTCACGACGGAGACACAAAAACACTCCTCGGTACTAGTGGTCACCAAGAGTGGGGCTGCCCGAGTACCCGTTAGATCTAACCTTTTGTTCTGCGGTCTAAGTATGTACACGATTAATGGTGCTTATGGTACCCTATTCGTGACACTATTTCTCGTTTATGATACCAAGTATCAATTCTCGTTCATTACATCAAGTATCAATTCTCGTTTATTATATCAAGTATCAATTCTCGTTTATTATATCACGTAACATGTATTTCACCCCCGAAGTTATAAAACTGAAAACAGTTAAGAGAAAAGGGGGAGCACGAACTCACAACTTTGCGTTCCTTGCGTCGTAAACCTCACCGGATTTGCTTAGTTAACGTCGTGACCTATACGTGTTTTCTTAACGTTAGTCACTAGACTTGTATTGCACAAGTACAAGTCACTATCTTTTGTATACGTATTCTGGTGTTAAAAATAATTTATATTTTTAACTATGTGTCTTACTTATATTATTTACTCAAAAACGAATATAAGTTTCTTGTATTTTTGCACTTTGCACCCGAGTTATGTATCTTGTATGTGTATTTTTTTTGTTACAAAAATTATGGCGAGGTTTGTATTCGAAAATCATAGTTTAGAACACACTAGCAAACATTTGTCTAGAGAATATTTACTAAGTGTTAGGATTTTCAGAAAATTTCGCCATAGTCTCCTTTATAAACGGAGGTGTCCATGCTAAGCAGCATATCATTTTCTTTTTGAAATCAAACCATGATCATCAACAATCAACCCTTACGTTTTAATACGCAAAATACTATCCTTGTCGTTTCAGTTTCAATATGTGAAAAACTGGAGTGTTTTCGGACGAGTAAATAAAATACTTAACTTATTCCAAAAATTCCCAAATTTTTGCGGAACGTCTAAATCGACCCACAAATTATTGTGTAAAAATATCGGGGTCTAGTTCATTATCAATAATTTATAGAAAATCGTTTACCTAACTGTGATCAGATTTGTTACATTCTGATCACAGTCTACGAAATAACTCGCTTAAAATTCCTCGTAAGTCCGTTTGACAAAATTCCAGTTCGAGGGTGACAAGTACATCAGTGACCATCTATGGTATGAATTTTAGGGGCTGGTTCTATTCAGGTTTTAAGTTGTGACCGAAAACGTACAGCCCATTTTACTGCAGTAAAAATCAGCCTTAGCTTCTGTCACGAAAACAGACTTTTAAAATAGTAAACAACCTCAAAAAAATACGATTCCAGTGCCATTTTCTTCGTTTTTCGAAAATACACAATTTAGGCTTCAGAAATTCCGTTTTTCGATTTATTAAAGTCTGTTTACAGCCTGTTGAAGTCGGCTGAATAAGTACATCAGCATGTTATTTTGTGGTTTAAATGTTACTAAATCGTATTAACAGGTGTCCGAACAACGGGTTTATCAAAAGTTCGACGATCAAACATCATATATGTATTAACCAACCCTAAACCAACAAGTTTTCATCTTCATATAATCCTTTATGTTAAAGTTTTATGTAAAGTTTCATGTTCATCATCTTAATGTTCTTATTCTTGTGATTTAACCATAAACATCATACTACATATTTTTTATCACCAAAAATAAGATGAACAAGGGTGTAATGAGACTTACTACTAGCACAAGGCTAGGGTAGAATTTCTAGGGCAAAGATGATGAGAAAAGATGATGAACAAGACTAGAACAAAGCTCCTTAACTTGCAACCTCCATGGATCACCTTGTAAGCTTTGAATGGACTTGAAAATGAAGAAGATGAAGAATGTTGGAAGGTGGTGGTGGGTTTGGTTTGGGGCAGCCGTGAGGGAGAGAGAGAGAGGTGAATTGAGATGAGTGAAATCTTTGAGAATGATGGAGTAGATCATGTGCCATGCCTTTATAATCATCCTTGCATTTTTTAGATACTTACACAAGTAACAATCACTTCAAAGTATGTTACAAATATTATGGAAGATATGTTGGGGATGGTGTGGGTCCACCTATGGCTGATTTTCGGTTGGGGGGGGGGGGTAATGTGTAATATTTTGTAACTAGTAAGTAATTGTTAGCTAGTTTTCAAGTATTACTTACATAGGGTATTTATTTGATATGTAGTGGGTGTTAGGGTGTTCGGGGATCACGACTAGCCAAGAAATAAATAATTAATATGTTTGGCAAAAATTTGGTGTCCCGGGTAAAGTCCGGTTGTTCGGTCGGATACTGTTCCGTTAATTTGTTTAATTGTTCCGTAAGGTGCCCTTTTGTAACCCTTTTAATTCCCAACACTTAGGGAAATATTCTGGACCATAAAACGTAAATTCTGTATGACATTTATTTGTTTAAAAGCTGGTCATAGCTGAATTTAATAAAATTCTGCACTTAAAGTGCGTTTCGGGTGCTTTTTAGTGCGTATTTTTGCTTTCGGAGTGTCTATATGTTAACCCTTGTATGTACTCTTGGGTTTTAATGCATTCTTAACGTTGGACCTACATCTAGGCCTCAGTTCTAATGTCTGACTGCTTCTGCAGTTCTGTTGACACAATGTGTCTTACCGGTGAGTTTACTAGTATTTCTGACGCAACGCTCTCGGTAATGCACCAAGCATTATTTTGTAGTATAAAACGTGTATGAATTCACTTGTATAGTATGTAATCAGACAATGTTGACGTTTAAGCACATAATAGCAGTCATTAAGTAATAATTAAAGTGTATGGAAATTACTGGTTTTGTGCCAGTTGTCACAGTTTCCTCCGTGATTCTGGCTACCATCCTGGCCTCCATTTCCACATTCAGTATCTTGCCTACAAGTTTCTTTAGGATGTCCCCTCTTGCCACAGTTATCACATTTCCCATATTTACATCGCCCGATATGATAACGTAGACAATTGTCACACTTAGGCGGGATACCAATGTAGTCTTTTCCCTTTTTGGCCTTTTTCTTGTTACTCGCCTGAGTAACCTTCTTGAAATTTGCGAGCTTTCTCTTGTTGTCTCCAGATGACTCTACAAGAGTCTCCTTTTTCTCTTACATAATAGAAAATTTTCCTAGTCTAACCGCTTCTTCAGTGAGCGCCACGCTTATGTCGATAGCCTCGGTGATCGTTGAAGGTTTAGATGTTGTTACCATGCTTAAAATCTGAGGTGCCAATCCCCCTATGAAACGTTCGACTCTTTTAAACTCTGATCCCACCAGGAGCGTAGCAACTTTTGATAAATCGTTAAACCTCTGCACGTACTCAGCTATCTTTGGTCCCTCCATTTTCAAGTTCCACAGTTCCGTCTCCAACTTCTGGACTTCTGCCCTCGAGCAATATCTCTTACGCATTAGTTCTTTCAGTTCGTCCCACGTCAAAGCATACGCAGCGGTCTTGCCCATTTTCTGAACATGAAGGTTCCACCATGACAGAGCCCCATTTACAAATAGTCCAGCTATGTACGTGACCTGATGCCCTGGGGCACATTTGCTCAATCGTAAGACAGAATCCATTTTCTCAACCCAGCGCACGAAGGCTAAGGCACCCCCAGTGCCGTCGAATTCTCAAGGTTTGTGGTCCCATAACTGCTTATAGGTGCAGCCTTCGCTGTGTTCGGAGCGAAGGGCCTCGAGCTGTGCAATGGCCTATGAGATGCGCACTTGTAGTTCTGCCGCTGTTGTTGGAGGAGGGTTGTTGGTAGCGATGTTCCCTTGTATCGACATCTTCTAAGAAGAAGACTGGTTAGGTCAGGTTATATTTGTTCAGGGGATGCATATAGTTATTTCGAGGTCATATGTACATACATGTATTTGATTTTTATATCAGCCAATCAAGCAATAGCATAATCATAGCATAACCAAGTAATTTGGTAATTATGTTTAATGAGAGTATAGTAAACAAGCAAGTAGCATTATAATTACAACACACATATATGGATTAACAATAGTGCTTAACGAAGACATAGCGACTGAGCTTTCGTTGGTCATTGGCCCCAAAGTATTGTCACGTGTTTTATGATGATTGGGCTCTCATTATTCTCCGACCACAATTGTATCGTCTTTCAAAATTTATCACATCAAGAGGGACACAAGCTCACCCTACCCTTGTCCAAAAAGTATATCAGTGTATCAAAATCACGTAGTCTGAAGTGGTCTTTAAAAGTCTCCACAATCCCGGCTTATCATTAGTGTCTTTACCCAAATGTAATGCAATCCGCATAATCTAGAAACCAACTATACTGGTGACTGAGGTGGAGGAGGAAAGAAAAGTAAACTGCTAACATGCGTAAACTCCTCCTCGAGCTTGTATATACGTTGAAGTAATTATCTGCTCTACCGCTCGACAGTAAAGAAATGAGTATCAGAAAACTGGGAAAGGTGTAATAGCGACGGTAGAGAGCGCAAAGGAACCTTGATAAACGTGGAGGATCAAAGTATGCTGGCAATAGACAGGGTGGAGGACGTGGTGTCAGCTCAAGCTTCAACATTCTGCGACTTATAATTTCATACTGTAGCTGTTGTTACAGGAGTACTCATCCCGTGTGTAGCCTCCATATTGTGAGGGATGGTAAGGGTCTAAGATCAGCATAGTGTATTATAGGAACCATCGTACTGGCTCGTCCAACGATGTAGGGGTGAATGTAGCAAACGGTGCGGCCTGTGGGGTCGTAGCAAATGCTGCTGTAGCAAAAGGGATCGTTACGCGGCTGTTGACCTGGAGTACCTTCCCGGGTTGCAGGTGTGTCTTGAAAGAAAGCGATAGGCATGTCGGTGCAATGGACGTCGGTCTCCATAGGAGCAATACCAGCGGTTGAGGGTGCAGGAACAATAGATGTAACATCAGGCTGGCCTAAAAGGAACTGGAGCTATCTCAGGAGCAGGTTCTGGGTTGTGTGAAGGTATGGGATTTCGAGCAGGTGAGGGTGCAGCAGTCATAGTCGTCGTCTGCGTCAGTAGCAGAAAGCTGCAATCCGGCCGTCTGTAAGGCTGCAGATGTCACAGACTCAAAGGAGTCTGAAATCAAGTGTATACTAGGATCAGAGGATAGCTTGATAACAGGGGTCTTAAGAAGTGAAATTAGTAACAAGGTTCTCGTCTAATTTTCTATCATCATGGGCGTCAGTAAGAGGACCATCAATAAACATGTCAACGTCATCATAAATTGTTCGTCGAGTAGCCAACCTTCAGTAGAAATGTCCATAGGGGGCGCATCATCGAGGATTGGAGCCATGGTGTGCTCACCATCGGGATGACCAGTGATAAAGTGGTAATGGACTGAAACAAGAGTGACAGAAGGATTCTTGTTAGAGAAACCATCAGCAAAGATAAAGTATCACCAAAATCTGGTAGCGCGGACTGTTGGAAGTTGTCCTCGTCTTTGGTCAGCATATCAGGATCACTCTCAGTGTCTGACGTAAACGTCTCTGGCGCAGATGCAGTCTCATTATCTGTGGCGGTGTCCGTAGGGTTATCAATGTCTGATAACTCGTTTTCTAAATAGAGTGACATGTGTGCCGGTGCGTAGCATGTATATCCATAGTAATTACTAACAATTAGTGTATGCAAACAAGGTAATTTGTCATGCAGTCATGTATTCACATTACAAAACTTTCTATCCTTCCTAGTCTCTCAGACTAAAATTTCCCAGTCTCTCAGACTAAACCTCCCCAGCTTCTAAGACAGAACCTCCCCAGCCTCTAAGACTGTACCTCCCCAGCATATAAGACTGAACCTCCCCAGTCTCTAAGACTGAACCTCCCCAGCCTCTAAGACTGAACCTCCCTAGCCTCTAAGACTGTACCTCCCCAGCCTCTAAGACTGAACCTCCCCAGTCTCTAAGACTGAATTCCCTCAGTCTCTAAGACTGATCCTCCCTGGTCTCTAAGGCTCAATTCCCTCAGTCTCTAAGACTGAACTCCCTGGTCTCTAAGACCAAACCTCCCAGTCTCTAAGACTAAATCCCTGGTCTCTAAGACCAAATTTCCCAAATCTCTAAGACTGACCTCCCTCAGTCTCTAAGACTGACCTCCCTCAGTCTCTAAGACTGAATTATAAACATAGCCCTTTGAAATGTGTATTTGTGCCTTTTGTTTGTAAAAATGTTTGTTCCCTGGATCTGGACGTTTTGTGTATGCAATGAA